>JAABOM020118451.1:0-22952 GCA_011800125.2 Solanum clarkiae | reverse complement strand
CTTTGTAGACTATGTAAAGCACAGTGAAGTCATGTCTCGCACTTTAGACAGCGTGGCCCCAACGGCCTAGTCATATGAATTTTCTTTTGGCTTAGTATCATTATTCATCTTCTTAAAGGCATGTCAAATATAGAAACCCCTTACAATATGTATAGAACGCATATAGTTACAGGTTGGTTCTCCCGAGTCTTATCAGCAATGGGTGCAGGTCCGCCCTATGGGACTCTGCGGCGTGACAAAAACCTGTAGACACGATGCCTAGGTACAATGATCAAGGCTACAACTTTGATGAAGAGCCAAACTTCTTATGCAGCCAGGGGGTTTACCGGCCTTTCGATGCCGATAATCAAGGTCGGAACTATGGTCAGGATCAAAACTATCAAGGAAAATGGCAGAACAGAGACAGTTATAGGAATCGTGAGCATGAGAACGATAGTGATAGAAACTCAAAGTTAGAAGAAATGATGGCAAAGGTACTTGACAAGGTTGAGTCCAGGGAGGTAGGGATGCGAGATATAAAAGGGAAGATGTCCAATGTTTGACAGTTGGTTGACTAGTATTTCAGCTCAATCAAGCAACTAGAGCAGCAGATAGGTCAATTGTCAGTAGCCTTAAACTAGAGAAAGATGGGTCACTGCTAAGCGACACTATTTAGAGCCCAAAGAATGACGGTCATTGCACGGCAGTAACCACGAGGAGCGGTAAAGTACTTTCTGACCCTGTTGTGCCTATTAATGCAGGTTTGGATGAAGCTAAAGGCAAGATGCCTAACCCCGTGGAAGAGCATATTGATGACTTGAGTAAGGAACTGAAAGTAACACCAACAGTACCTTAGGTCACTAAAAGGCCTGAGGTGACACCAAAAGTGACCCAACCTCTGCCAGCCATTCCTAAGCCATCACCACCATTCCCATAGAGGTTGCAGAAAAAGGTTGAAGATGGCAAGTTTCAGAAGTTGTTGTCCATGCTAAAAGAGATTTTAGTGAACATTCCTCTAATGGAGGCACTTGAATAGATGCCAGGCTATGGTAAGTTCATGAAAGACTTACTGACTAAGAAGAGGACAGCCACGATCGAGCCGGCAAACAATCTCCACCACTGTAGTGCTATCGCTACAAGATATCTTGTAGAAAAGAAGGAAGATCTAGGAGCTTTCACTATCCCGTATACCATTGGAGCATTTGGTTTTGCAAGATCTCTCTGTGATCTAAGTGCCAGCATCAACTTGATACCACTAACAGTTTACAGGCAGCTGGGCTTAGGAGCCCCCACACCCACTATAATACGGCTGCTAATGGCAGACAGATCGGTAAAGCGGCCCGTGGGGATTCTATGTGATGTTCTGGTTCGTGTGGGTCAGTTCATCTTTCTGGTAGACTTTGTTATTCTAGACTATTAGGTGGATTTTGAGATTCCCATCATCCTTGGGAGACCATTTTTGGCTACTGGCAATGTATTGGTAGACGTGGAGTGAGGAGAGCTGACTTTCAGACTCAACACGGAAGAAGTGAAGTTTAATATGTGTGTTGCAATAAAAAGACCTAAAGAGGTGGCAGTGATGTCTATCCTCAATGTTGAAGATGATTGTCTGTCTGAGATCCCACTTGAGGAAACAATAAGTGTAGACATACTAGCAGCAGTGTTGATAAGCTTTCCAGATGATAGTATTAGCGGGTATGCAGACACTGTAAATGCGTTGCAAGGTGGGGAACCAGGCCATTTGTCCCTAGAAAGTTGGACTTGGACCTGCAGAATAGGTCCACACCACCAGCTAAACCATCCATTGAGGAGTCTCCAGTTATGGAGCTCAAGGAGTTACCCCAACACCTCAGGTATGTATTTTTGGGTACTGACAACACTCTTCCCGTGATTGTAGATGCAAATCTTCACGAAAACCAGGTGGAGGCATTGCTGGGGGTCCTCCAAAAGTTCAAGAGAGCTATTGGTTGGACCATTGAGGATATCGTAGGGATTCCTCCAGGGATATGCACGTACAAGATCAAATTGGAGGATAATTGTATGCCCAATATTGAGCATCAACGCAGGCTGAACCCACCTATGCAGAAGGTAGTGAAAAAGGAGATCATCAAGTGGATGAATGCTGGGGTGATATACCCCATTTCCGACTGCAAGTGGGTTAGTCCAGTAAAGTGTGTTCCAAAGAAAGGGGGCATAACAGTGATAGCCAACAAAAAAAATGAGTTGGTCCCTTTGAGACTGGTGACGGGATGGTGAGTGTGCATGGACTACCAGAAGCAAAATAAATGGACCTTGAAGGACTATTTTCCCATGCCCTTCATGGACCAAATATTAGACAAGTTGGCAGGTCGAGGGTGGTACTGCTTCTTGGACGGGTATTCGGGCTACAATCCATAGCCCTCGAGGATTAGTAGAACACTACTTTCACTTGCTCGAATGGGACTTTTGCTTTCAGAAGGATGCCCTTTGGGCTGTGCATTGCCCCGGCCACCTTCCAGTGCTGTATGATGTCAATCTTTTCTGACATGGTTGAAGACACCCTCGAGGTATTTATGGATGATTTCTCTGTAGTGGGTGATTCTTTCGATATATGTCTGTTGAATCTGAGCAGGGCACTATAACGTTGTGAGGAGGCTAATTTGGTGCTAAACTGGGAGAAGTGCCACTTCATGGTCAAGGAGGGGATAGTTCTTGGCCATAAGATTTCTGAGAAGGGCATAGAAATGCATAAGGCGAAGATAGAGGTGATTGAGAAACTGCCACCGCCCATATCTGTAAGGGGTCTGGAGTTTCCTTGGGCATGCTGGATTTTACCGACGATTCATCAAAGACTTCTCCAAGATCGCACACCTATTATGCAAACTATTAGAGAAGGATGCAAAGTTCCACTTTGATGATAGCTGCAAGCATACCTTTGAGACTGAAGCAAAAGCTAATTTCCGCTCCTGTGGTGGTTGCACCCAACTAGACTGCCCTATTTGAGGTGATGCGTGATACAAGCGGAATTTCTGTAGGGGTTGTGCTTGGATTAAAGCGCAACAAGATTTTCCACCCCATATACTACGCTAGCAAGATCCTTAATGGTGCTCAAAAGAATTATACAGTGATTAAGCATGAATTGATAGCTGTGGTATATGCATTTGACAAGTTCCAGGCATACTTGTTGGGCACCAAATCAATAGTGCACACCAACCATGTGGCTTTGAGAGACCTCACGGCAAAGAAAGATACCAAGCCGTGGTTGATCAGATGGTTTCTCCCGCTATAGGAGTTTGACTTTGAGGTCTTAGACAGAAGAGGATCTGAGAACCAAGTAGCAAACCACTTGTGCAGATTGAAGGATTAGTCAAGACTAAAGGATTGGTTGAACATCGATGATTCCTTTCCCGATGAGCAGGTATTGGCAGCTTCTGTTGATCTGTTTCCTTGGTTTGCTGATTTTGCTAACTTTTTGGTGAGCGATATTATACTAGAGGATCTTAACCCTCACCAGAGAAAAAAGTTTCTTTTTGATATACGCAGGTACTTCGAGGATGGCCCATACTTATTTTGAACCTGTGCTGATGGGGTTATTAGGCGGTCCATTCCAGAAGTGGAGATGTTGAGTATAATGGAGGCCTGTCACTTATCCGCAGTGGGGGGTCATCATGGTGGGGCCAGAACGATGAAGAAGATTCTCCAATGTGGATACTACTGGCCCACCATCTATAAAGATACCCATGATTTAGTGCTTGGGTGTGACCAGTGCCAGCGACAGGGAAACATCTCAAAGCGCCAAGAATTGCCCATGACCCCGATTCTTGAGGTAGAGATTTTTCACGTCTGGGGCATCGACTTCATTCGCCCGTTTGTGAGTTCATATGGAATGAAGTACATCCTGGTGGCAGTGTACTATGTCTCCAAATGTGTGGAGGCAATTGCATCTCCAAACAATGAGAGCAAGAGCGTTGTCCAATTTCTGAGGCGAAACATCTTTTCCAGATTTGGGACACCCAGAACTATCATCAGTGACTGGGGTTCCTACTTCTGTAACAAGCTTTTCCATGCAACATTTGCAATGTATGGCGTAAAACAACACAAGGTTGCCACACCTTATCACCCGCAGACTAGCGGACAGGTTGAAGTGTCAAACAGAAAGATCAAGAAAATCCTAACCAAGCCTGTGAATGCTATCCGGACGGATTGGGCAAGGAAGCTATATAATGCACTTTTGGCCTACAGGACGGCTTACAAGACACCTATTGATATGTACCCATATCAGCTGGTGTCTAGTAAAGCTTGTCATCTGCCCGTGGAGTTAGAGCACGAGACACTCTGGGCTTTAAAGAAGCTCAACATGAATTTGAGAGGAGGCTGCTGACTTGAGACTTGACCAACTCAATGAGTTGGATAAGTTTCGCCTCCACGCATATGAGAGTGTATCATTGTACAAACAAAAGGTGAAGGTCCAGCATGACAAACATATCACCCAATGGAGCTTTGGTGTTGGTGACAAGGTCTTACTTTACAGCTCCAGGTTGAGACTCTTCCCAGGTAAGCTAAAGTCAAGGTGGTCTGGCCCGTACACGATTAGCAAGGTGTTTCCCCATAGTTCAATTGAGCTAGAGCAGAAAATGAGGATCAATTCAAGGTAAATGAGCAGTGAGTGAAGCACTATGTGGGTACAATAGAGGATGCCTTAGTGATTGAGGTCTTACTCCTTGACAAAGTCTGAGTAGTCAAGACAATGCGTCATGCCGCGACGTTAAATCAAGCACTCCATGGGAGGCAACCCATGTATTTAATAATATTAAAAGAACTATTATATATAGGTCATGCATTTTATCATTTTTATTGGTATTTTCAAGTGAGTACAGGTGCCATTTTAGAGGTCGGAAGCGTACACAGGGAGAAAGGTGGAGCTGGACGCTGGAATAGCTAAGTAAGTTAACTGGATGATGTTGCTAAAGTACTCCCACACGGGACATTACACGAATCATACATACTCACATGACCCTTGTGGTAAGGCATTCGGTACACGTGCATGAGGTAGGGCATTTATGTGCAAAATTTGGCCAAGTGGGGCGATACGGCCGGTCTACACTATTGTGTAATGTGTCACGACCTATGCAGCTCTCTGTGGAGGTGACATCGATGAAGGACAAGGCAGGTGCATGCTTATTCTCTCCAAGTTTCATGGGACAAGCGGTCCAAATAGACCCTGTAAGGTGTCACGCCTCGTGTCGCGAGCCATCTGGCGTCTGCGTGCAAATATGCGTCAAAGTACGGGGAGATGGATAGTCCAAATTGACCGTGACATGTGTCACGGGCCGTGAGGCCGCCAATGTGGGAAGGTTGACCGGTCAACTTAGTTGACCAAGATTATTTTAAATACAATTTTTGGTCACCAACTTCCCACTTCAAGATTTTCCATTCTCTCTCGAATCTCACGATTCCCCCTCCCCTTTTCCTCACTTTCTCTTTTAAAACTCCAATAAATTACTATCTTATTTGTGATGATGTGTGAGTTAATCACACAATTCGCAGCTTAAATTAAGTGTGGGTATCAAGTTTTTCAAGTAAGTTTTCTTCTTCATTGCTATTCACTAAGTAAGAACCTACTTTCTTTTTCTTCTAATGTTGATTTTGGTGCTTACATGGATAGATTTTAGGAAAAGATTAGTTCTTTCTTGATTTAAAACATCACAAGTTACATTGTTGATATTGGGCAAACATGTGGGGGTGAATACCACCATTTTTGAGTTCTTGAGATTTAAAACATGAAAAGTGAGAAGTTTTGTTGCTTTTTGACATAATTTTTGGGGAAGTTAATTTATATATGCTATTGTGTTGACGAAATCATGATTAAGTGAGGTGAATCTACATGTACGTGTATATATGTGCTTGTGAGTTGAACATTGGTCGGTGGGGTCGGATGTCTGGGTACATGGACTATGTGGGGTTTGACGGTCTGTCTAACTGACCATGCCATGCTGTCAATGAACCCTACGACCCAGCGCCTGCCTAACTGGTCCTTTCATGGATCGCCTCACTGCACATGGGCCGTTTAAGGTCCCGTTGACCCTGTTTCACTTTTGTTATTTTGCTTAGGTTAATTTTTAATTTTAATTTGTATAGGTTCTTAGGTGCGATATCCCTATGATAGACTGGGTGACGCTACTCTTAAGGGTCATTGTCACTTTTATGGCACAGGGGAAGTCTGAGTACCCGTTAGTGCGTCAACCTGCGTGTGCAATAATTTCTAACGTGTATTCCTTTGTGGCACGTGCAAGTCCTATGGGTCCATGACGCAGCTTAGTCAGACGTAGTTACAGGGACGAGCCTGTGTCACGCCTCTATGACTCCCACAACTATATAATCTAGCATTCAGGCTGGGAGTGGCTCAGGTGATGACTCCTCCAGTAGGTCCGAAGTTCGCTATAGAGGCAATGTCTCCCCCACTCTCCTCGTGCTACGTGGGCCCGTGCATTAGGCCGTCGCAGAGCCCCCAAGTCTAATGAGGGGGCCCTCTCCACGAGAGTTGAGGAGGAGGCAGCTGCCCCAGAATAAGAGAATACTTTAGACCAGGATGAGCAGGGGCAAACTCCGGAGGCTGAGGGTCATAACACTGAAGAGCAGGTGAATGAGGTCGAATGTCCGGATAGTGATGACGAGGCCATTCATTTTGCAATCTCCCAAACGACAGGCCCCGAAACAGCTCTAACACTTATTATCTTTCTGAGGGGTCGGTGGAAAATCCCAGGCGCTAAGGATATCTACACCAATGGTCTTACAAAAAGTTCTGGGGGGCTTCAAACATGGTTGATCTTCCCAGAGGTTCGGGTAATCACTGACCAACTTGACAGAGTCCTGGAAACTGGAGATACCTTTCACTCACATAAGTTTGGTTAGATGGCGCAACAACCAGGGTACTATGGGACTTCTATTGTTGAAGAGGTCTATTCCAACTATGTTGTTAGCCTGCTGAACTCGGTGGAGGGTACCCAATTCAAAAAGGTGAAGAGACAGGTCACCTTTACCAGGTCCCCAAGGTCACATGTAACGATGCATGGTACATAAGTGAATATATCAGAAACCACCATCAACTGGTTCCTATTTGGGCCAGACTACCAAGCTCCTCCAGATGCCCAATTTATGGATAAACATATGTAGATTATGGATGTGGCGTGGATGTCTGACTCATCATTAATGGCTGCACTTTTGGGTTGGATCACAAAGAGAATAGCCATTCAGGGGGCGGAGGTGCCTTGGGTTACAGACCTCAACGCCAAAGTATTATTGACATTCACTGCAAAATTTTGGTGATCGGTGGTGCGGGCCAGGCTGAGACCCATAGGAAATGATAATACACTCCAACATTTGCATGCTTCTCTTATAGCGTGCCCGATGTCCAGATTCAGAATAAATGTGGGCTGGATCATTGCTTTTGAGATGTGGGACCAAGCTTTATTTGAGAAAGTTGGCATGCCTTTCCCGTGCCTGGTTTGTGCCTGTACAAACAGGCTGGTGTTCCCACTACTCATTTTTTGGACAAGAAGATAGACCCTAAAGGCGTAGCCAACATTGCCCTGATCAAGGATGTCCAAAACCCGCTCATGAGGAGCAGAACACATTCTCTACGGGGCCAACAAACTTCCCATCTGCACCTCCACAACAACCCTTGCCATTTGAGGACTACACCACCGCCCCACCATCAGGCGTGATTTTTGAGTAGCCCGAGGGTAGTGGTGCAGCTCCTCCTATGCAATAAGAGTGTGCATATGTTCCTTACGAGTTTTTGGATAGATTGGTGGCGGACCAATAGCAGCCACGGGCCATTGTTGATCAGAAAGTAGATGGGATCCCCCACGTCATCTAGTCTCATTCACAGCGGGTGGTGGACCAATGTGACGACGCCCTTAGGAGACAAATCACCACCTTACAGAGCCAAGTCAACATATTGGAGGGGTACTTCCATAGCATGTTTGGGAGTATGACTGGGGATGAAATGAAGGATCTGGTATAGGAAGTGAATGGTATGAAGGCTCAAATTGCTAAGTTGACTGCACAGTGCTAGGCACCTGCACTGGCCCCGCCTCAGAGTTGTAGATGAACCTATTCAATGTCCCCACGTGGTCGGCTCTAGATGAGATATGGGGTGTTCCGCCAGCCCCAGCAGAGGCACCTGCGCCATCCCACTGGGCATCTCAGGAGGAAGGAAAAGGGTAAACATTGGGGTCACCAAAAGAGTCCTCCCGGTGACCCAAAGAAGGAAGAAGACCGGCAGATGAGCAAGGCCACCAGCACCCAGCGCCAAGCAGCAGCTGAACGGGAGGAATGAGAGTGGCTGGCTATAAAGGCGGCGTGAGTAGGAGCCTCCATTAGCACCTTTCGACCCGGTGCTACATATGCTGATGATGATACCCTAAAGGGGTCCGGTCCCACAAACACTGCTGATGCCTAAGACATCCCAGTTATATTCTATCCCCATATCTATTCATATAAGTGTGTTATGGTGTAGTGAGGACACTACACTATCTTTTTGGAAGGGGTAAGGCATCCTGCCGCTTGAGAGTTTTTCTTGCCATGTTTCTTTTTTCTCAAGTGTATTATCTAGTAGAACTGGCATGTTTAGTCTGTATTGTTTGTGTAAATATAAGTGTCATAGAAGTCTAGGGTAGCCCTTGTGTTGATCTTTCTGATGTTCCATGTTAACAATGCTAAGTATATATGTGTTTGCATCTCATCCTAACTGACTTGCATGATTGTGGTAAGCATTATATGTGCATGGTTGGTATTTTGATGAGTGAAGTAGGCCTATGTGATTTAGTACCAACTAGTGTAAAAGATGTGCCATGTGTGTGTGAGCTAATTGCATAATTTCGTCTACGAACTTATGAGATAGAACTTTCCTGGTTAGTCACACTGATTACTTGAATGACCGGATTAGGAGGGGATCTTAGGCCATTGTTGTTAAATAGTCACTTAGCCAAGAAAAATTGACCAACCAAATGAAATTGTCCCTTCGAACCAAAAGTTGAGCCTAAATGGACCTTTTCTTTGAAATCACCCAAATTCACCTCCCCAATTTATCTATTCATCTCTGTTTTGGCCCTAGTCTCTCCAAGGACATTGTGAACCTCCGCCTAGGGCAAACGCCTAAGTTGAGGGTGGATTACATTGTCCCTGGTCTTTTAGAAAGATATTGTGAACCTTGACCCAAGCCAAAGGCTTAAGTTGAGGGTGGCTAGTGCAGGGAGAGCAGAAAAATGAGTGTGGAAAAGAATAAAGTGATAAAAAGAGAAAAAGGAATAGGTTGTGACAATGAGCAAAGCAATAAACAAAAAAGAAAAAGAATAAAAATGAGTGAATGAGCACGGAAATCACTTCCTGTACTATAGAAAGTTGAAAAATAGGGGCAAGAAAAGTTGGTGACCAAAAAGCAAATGGCTGAGTTGAAGCAAGTCTGGGAGAGGTTGTTTAGTCACTTTAATCCTATATGTACCTCACCTAAGCCCGAGCCTATGTTACAAGCCGAAAAAGTCCTAATGTGATCCTAAAAAGGCCATTCAAGAGTTAAGGTGGTAAAAATAAGGGCAAGTTCATGATCGAGGCGTGTGTGTCCACTGGAAGTCACTTCTGAGAGTGAGTGCGTACATTCCACTTTCTGTTTTACATGCTTAAGTTGAGTGTGAGACTTCCTTGTGGTGAGGGCACTATCTTTTGCATCAGTTAATTGCTATCTTAACTAGGGTCGCTTTATTCCTGATCATATGTGGACTTACCTTACATGGATAATGTCTGCCTTAATCTGTATGGGTCCGTTTGGGGGTGTTAGCACATTCTTGAACTTGTTAATGGGGCATATGCATTAAAAAATTGTGGGGCGATCCATTGTCTGAGTGAACACTTGTATTTATGCATTTTTTGGTTGAGTCATTGTTGCTTGAGGACAAGCAATCATTCTAAGTTGAGGGTATTGATGAGACGTAGAAATACGATCTTTTACGCTTTAAACAAAGAATTATTGTGCGTTCTCAAGCGAATTTGTTATTTTGATTTTCATTTTTTTATTGTTTTTCAGGGAAAAGACAAAGGCGTGGAAGAAATGAGAGTATGAAAGAAAAAAATAAAAAAGAGTGCAAAGAGGAGCAAAAATGGAACCAAGTGTGGGCACACTGGGGCCTTCACGGCTCGTGTACTTCCACACGGACCGTAAGGCCTATCGTGGCCTCACACTTGGGCTGATGGTAGCAGCTAACGGGCGAAAGCATAGGAATATTTGACTAAGGCACCTCCCACGGCACGTGTCATGGACCGTGAGGGGTGTGACAGGTCGTGGTGCAACTCGTCAAAGTGACGTGAAGTGGGAATCGGTCGAAGTTGAAAGAGATTTTGCCAAGTGGCACGACACAGCTCGTCTCACGAGCCGTTGGGAGAATGACGGGCCGTCTCAAGTCTCGTGTAGGTGACATGAAGGTGACACCATTAAAAACAAAGCAAAATTGTTTAAGTGGGTCTAGACGGAGAGTTACACAGACTGTGTGACCAATCACGATGCGTGATATTAAGGCATGTGGCAGACATGATCAAGAAATGGCCAAGGCATGTCAGATGGACCATTTCACGGACCGTTCAAAGTCACACGACCTATTCAATGACACGTGGAGCAACAACTAACTTTTGGACCTAAGTGTGACCAGACGGACCATTACACAGTCCATCCAACTTCTCACAAGCCGTTTAGTAGCCCATTTTCCCTGTCGATAGATTTTTCCTATTGTAATCAGGATTAGGTTTTCTTTATATATGAATAGTTATTTTATTTTGTTTTTAGTGAGTCTTGGACTGCTAGAGCTTGAAAACATTGAAAAATATTATTTTCTTAGAGATTTCACAAGATTTTGGGATTTTGCTTATTGATTCAAGCTTGTAGCTTGTGGATTCATCGATTCTTCAATTATAAGTCTTCTGTTATGAATTCCTTGTATCCTTGTGAGTTTTATTCCTTGAATATGTTAGGGTAAACCCACAACTAGGGTTGTGAGAACTATCAAAAATCAATAAGATAGATGAATATGGGGTAAGTCTAGGGATTGATCAGCGTATATATCGTAGTAATCTTCGTTATAATTTCTTCCTTGATGAGCCGACGCATTAGGGTAAGCCTTTATTCTTTGCATGCCCGAAAGGGATGTTTTGACTAGGAAAAGAGTTCTATGATGGAAATTCCAGGTTTTTAACCTATTCTAAGTACTTGAGACCGAAAGATAAGAGTCTTCCTGGATAAACAACAAGGGTTAATATGTAGACTTTCTGAGACCGAAAGATGATGAATAATATGCATTTAAGAGGGACCAAGAGGTGAATTAGATGTTACATAACTTGTTAGATCTTATATACGTAATCATTAACGAGTTTACCACTAGATTCAGCTATCACATTAGTTGTCATGGGGAACACAATCCTAGCTTTGCATAAATTATTTGAAATCTAGTCGTTCTTGCACTCATTTTTTGCTTTACTTTAGTAAGTTAGGTTGAAAAACCAAAACCCCCATATATACTTTATGCACTTTTGTTTTGGGAATAGATATGACATTTGAAAACAGTGGTAATAGATATATTCTCACGCATTCCCTGTGGGATCGACCTCAACTCTGATTGAGTTCTATATTTGATCAACAACCACTTTACTATTCCGTTTGGAGTGTAAATTTGGACGTATCAGTCATTAAGGTCTACTTCAATTTTTCAATAAAATTTTCGTAATATCATCACAATAATTTATTTTATTTTCTTAAAAAGGTAAGTATAGAGAGAGAAATGAAGAACAAGAAGAAGACAAACTAATACAGGAAAAGAAACAAAGAAAAAAAAAAGAAAGAAATAATAAAAATATTACCAAATGTTATCTCTAATAAAGGATAATATGAAAAAAAATAAAGAATAAAGATAATAAATGAGCAAAGAATTAAAAAGAAAATAAAAATATTAAATAAGAATAGAACAAAAGTAATTTATTTTATTTTCTTAAAAAGGTAAATATATATAGAAAAAAAGAAGATAAACTAAAAAAAAAGAATGAATAAAAATATTACCAAATAGTATCTCTAACAAAGGATAACATAAAAAAAGAGAAAGAATAAAAGAAAAAATAATAAATAAAAAATAGAACAAATTTTTTTAAAATGATAGACAAAAATAATAAATAAGAAAAGAACAAAAATAATTAATAAGAGGAGAAAAGACTTGGGCCGGGATGAATTGGGCCTAAATTTAAAGAGGGTTGGACGAAATTCAACATAAACTAAAGGAAAAACTACATAAAATAGTCTTAATTATACAATTATTTATTCAAATTAAACGCAACCTAAATTATTTATCCCTAATTGACCCATGACTCAAACTATTTACCCTTTTACCCTACTTTTTTTAATTTCGCCTATGATAACAACATGACATCAACATAATTGCATGAATTAGTTCTTTGTGATATTCTGTCAGTATATTGATACCAAATCGGTATCATATATTCCATTGGTCAATACCCTATTTTTCTTTTTAAGAAAAAAAAGAAACAGTTGAGAAAAAATTAAAGTCACATTCTTATTTATTAAACTCTAATTAGTAGAAAATATAATTTTTGTGATACTCAATCGCTATATTGATAGCATGCCAGTATCATATATGAGTGAGCTTAATTTTTTGTAATACTTCATTGGTATATTTATACCCTGTCGATATCATATGAGATTCGATGCTTTTTATTAAGAAATAAATAAGAAACAATTAAAAAAAATTATAATGGAGAGTGTGATTAGAAATTATCATGGATGAGGTTGAGACGTGTGAATAAAAATTATAATGAATATAATTAGTGGAAGTTACATATACTCACATAGTGGAGAGTTCATGGTAGTTAAATTTATGGAGAGTTAGTGGTAGAAACATAAT
This sequence comes from Solanum clarkiae, assembly GCA_011800125.2. Taxonomy (NCBI): domain Eukaryota; kingdom Viridiplantae; phylum Streptophyta; class Magnoliopsida; order Solanales; family Solanaceae; genus Solanum; species Solanum clarkiae. Next base: position 10,038 of record JAABOM020118451.1, on the reverse strand, counting down.
CATTTATATTTTCAATTGGAAGATGAACAAAATAAAAAAGTTATGCATTTACTCAAATATGAAGCTAATATAAAGAATATATATTCAAGAGATTTTATGGTGATTGATTCATACAATAACATGATGATTTACTATTTAATATATTTAAACATAAAATTTAATGTAGAGGTAATGTAGTAATTGTAATAACCCTTATTACATTAATGAAGGGTTATTTGGTAATTTTTAACTACTAGTAATTTTTTTAATAAAAACAAATAAATATAAAAGCAGCCCAACCCTTAAAAAATAATAATAGTAACCCGCGCATAAAATAGAGACAGAAAAATTAGTTCTTTCGTTCTTTTCTCTTTGAAGAAAACACACAACTCACAAGGTGATTCAGGAAATTCATACACAGAATTGACTCAGCCTTTGAACCACAATTTTTGGATAAAGTGCAGGTATTTTCTTCTTGTTGTATGCTCTTGTTAGTTGAAATCATACTTACCTGAATTTTTACTAATTAGGTTGAACAATGAGATTAAAAATACCTTTACTTTTAATTTATAGTCTAAGGTATTGGGTATTAGGGTTTAACCCTAAACTTGAAGACTAGGGATATTGAGACTTGAGTTTGGCCAACATAATTGATATTAATAATAAATGTTTTTTCCATAGATTGAGGCAAGTAGAGACTATTTTGATGGGTGTTCTATGCGTGCAAGGTTGTGGAACTTGTCATTGATAAGGTAAGTGAGACTTTAATCTCTAGTACTTGCTTTTCAAATAAACTTTGGAAAAAATATATTTTTTTCTATCTGGTGTATGTGTTGGGACAAGCATGTACTTGACAAAGTTGTGTTTTTTAATCAGCCCTAGATATGCTATGTTTGAAAAGACAATAGGATATTTTTATAAGTTATGTGTGGTGTAATGCTGGATATCCTTCTTTATTACCGTGATGTAGTTACTAGGGGGCATACTTAGCTGCCGTAATATGTTAGGGGCTTTGTACATGCTGGCATAGTATATTTTTAGAGCATTATACATGCTGCCATTGGCTTATTGGGGTGATGGGTTGATCTCCTTCGCTGCCGTTTATGACAAGTTTTGAGTGTTGATTGAATTAAGATATATAGTGACCCTTTTTACACATTTGTTTGAACTTATTGAGCTTATCATAAAGTATATTCTTGTGTATATTATTTATGTATATCCTTTGTGCAAACGTATTTTATAATTCTTGTCCCAGAGGTATTAAAGTAGCGAGCCGAGGATCTTACTAGGTTATATTTATATATAGCTCACTCCTTACTTGCATATCAATGCAGATACTGTTGCAGAGGGCGATACTTGTGGCGGACGAGTTCGTTTTCATAAACTCTGTTGCTAAGGTGAGCCTTCACATTGTTCATGGAGGCTATTACTTTAGCTCTATCTAATGTAGTTTATGTTTTTTCTTCTTTTTGGCGTTCGTATGCCCGAAAGTTAAAATCATATCATTTTATTCGATGCTCCATGATCTTATTGTGTGATTTGGGTTAGATATATTTTTGTTAAGTGATCTTTTCCATCATAACTTGATATACGATTTTAGTTTGATAGTTATTTCATTTTTATGAGTATTGATGACTTTTGGAGTTGCATATATTGTATTTCAGTGCTTAGATAATTTAGATATGTGTATGAATAGTTACTTCTCCCGATAGATGACAATAACGGGTGCTAGTCACATCTAAGGGGTATTTTGGAATGTGACAAAGTTGGTGTCAGAGATTAGGCTTTAAGTCCCAAGTCATGGAGCAGTGTTTGGTAGAGTATCTTTCATGGGTATGTAGGCGCCCATACTTATGACCTTGAAGCTACTAAACATTTAGGATGTATTCTCTTTTTTCATTCCTTATTTGTGCGTTGAGTTCAATGTGTAGCTTTTAAATATTTTTTGCAGATGGCTAAGAGACGTGGCTCTTCCTCTGCTATTTGATCTAATGTAGCTGTTAGACGTGGTGGGGGACATGGTATTACCTCCAGTGGCAGTCAGGGTAGGTCTCATCCTACTAGAGCTTGGACTAGGCATCTATTGCTCCTTAATCAGAAATTACGAATGAGGTACAGACCCGAGCTATTGCCCTAGAACAAGTGCAGGAAGAGGTTGTTCAGGATGCCCTACAGAAAGTGCTAGCTGCTACACCTACTGTCAGTTTACCTACGAATATTGTGATGAGGTTTTTGAATGTGTTAGAGGCATTGGTGCCTAATAGGGTAGAACCCCAACTCCTCACACCATAACACCAACGCAAGAACAAGTTTCGTTGAATGTTGGTGCAACTCAGACACCACATTTGGCCCCTCAAGAAGTAGGTCATCCAGTTTCAACGTCATGGAAACCCAAAGATCTCAAGAATTTCATGGACCTTAAGCCACCAAAGTTTGATGTGACACCAGCTTCTATTGAGCCTCAAAAGTTCCTTGATCGTTGTGAAAAGATACTTACTACATTGGGGTTGAAGGAGACTCATGGTGTGAAATTTACCACTTTTATGTTCTCAGGATCTCTAGAGGCATGGTGGACTTCTATTCAAAGAGCTAGAGAAGCAGGGTCACCACCTATCACCTGGTCAGAATTTTCAACAATATTTAAGGATAGGTTATTCCATTGAGCAAAGAAGATGATATGAGACGTCAATTCCATTATCTGCAGCAAGGCAATATGATAGTTACATAGTATGAGGCCAAGTTCACTGAATTGTCCAGGTATGTCCTATTTTTGATTGTAGATCTAAGGGAGAAAGTGAGAAGATTTGTGGATGGACTAGAGCACCGTTACTATGGTCTTGTGATATGAGATGTGCGAAATGGTATATGTTCAAATGTGGTTGACATTGCTCTTCATTGTGAGTCTTATTAGGAGATGGAGAAAACTAAGCGAGAAAGAAAGAAGGCATGTAATACAGATGGATTAAGTAGTGCTCCATCTGGAGGCAAGAGTGGATTTCATCATGGGCAATCTAGGCCTATTCAGTCAGAGTGAGTGGTGCAATCTTCGAAGAGCGGTTATCCAGCTAGACAGGGTTAACAACAGATACAGAAGAAGGGTGATAATTCTTTCCAGTCCGAACAACATCCAAGGTGTTCTAATTATGGTAGGAATCACATTGGTTGCTGCTTTGGTATTGGTGGCCTTTGTTTTACTTATGGTGAAAGAGGTTATATTGCTAAATTTTGTCCTAAAAAAGATTTTGGTGCTAGTCAAGCTACTACACAGGTGCAGAGAAATGTGATAGATACTCAGGATCAGATTCAACCAGTTAGGGTTGCTCCATAAGGTGCTCATGCACAGGGTTGACAGGGTACACAAGTTGCTTAGGGAGCAAGTGGACCACCGAGATTATTTGCTATGACCAGACAGGATGTTGAGGGATCTAATGATGTAGTCACAAGAATTAACTGTCAATTCTCATGAGATATATGCTTTTATTAATCCTGGTTCTATGTATTCGTATGATTCTCCGTCTTTTGCTATATCTTTAGAATGATGAGTTGAGACTCTTAATGTGCCATATATGGTTATGAACCCAGCTAGAGAGACTTTGTCAGTGCATAGAGCATATAGACATTGTGTTATGTCTATGCAGGGCAAGGACAATTTAGTTGCTTTATTTGAGTTGTCACTATCTGACTTTGATGTAATTATGGGCATGGATTGGTTAGCATCATGTTATGCTTTGGTTGATTGTTATGCTAAGCTCGTACATTTTAATTTCCCTGGAGAACCATATTTAGTATGGAAAGGTATGACTCCTTTGACATAGGGAAAGATAATATCTTATGTAAAGGCACGTTGAATGATTAATCATGGGTGCTTTGGTTTTATTTCTTCTGTCCATGATACTTGAGGGAGGATGTTACTATCAATAGTGTTCTAATTATGCAAGAATTTGTTGATATGTTTCCAGAAGACTTACCTGGGCTACCTCCGATGAGAGAAATTGAGTTCAACATTGATTTAGTGCCATACACTCAACCTATCTCTATTCCTCTAAATCGTATGACTCCAGCTGAGTTGAGAGAATTGAAGGTCCAACTCCAAGAACTACTTGATAAAGGGTTCATCAGGCCTACCGTATCACATTGGGGTGTCCTAGTGTTATTTGTGAAAAAAGAAAGATAGCATGATGAGAATGTGTATCGACTATAAGCAGTTGAATAAGGCAACAATTAATAATGAATGTCTATTGCCTCGTATTGATGATCTATTCGATCAGCTGCAGGGTGCTACTCACTTTTTCAAAATTGATTTGAGATCAGGTTATCATCAGTCGAGAATAAAGATGACAGATATCTCACAGACATCATTTTGAACTAGGTATGGGTATTTTGAATTTTTGGTGATGTCTTTTGGATTGACTAATGCACCTATAACATTTATGACCTCATGAACAGAGTATTTAAGCCATACTTAGACCAGCTTTGTGATTGTATTCACTGATGATATTTTGGTCTACTCTCGAGATGAGGCTGAGCATAAACATCATCTGAGAGTTGTATTGCAAACACTTAGTGAATGAAAGCTTTATGCTAAGTTCCTAAAATGCGAGTTTTGGTTGAGAACAGTTTCCTTTTTAGGATACGTGGTGCCACGAGATGGGATTCAAGTTGATCTAAGAAAGGTAGAAACTATTTGGGATTGACCACGACCTAATACTCCTATGGAGATATGCAGTTTCTTGGGGCTAGCTGGATATTACAGACGATTTGTGGAGGGTTTCTCAAAGATAACCACTCTACTGACACGTTTAACTTAGAGAGGTGTGATTTTTTAGTGGTCAGATGAATTTGAAGAGAGTTTCTAGAAATTAAAGACTGCATTAACTACAACTCTTATTTTGACCTTACCTACCGCAGAGGGTGGTTTCACTATTTATTGTGATGCATCTTGAGTCGGATTGGGTGGTGTCTTAATGCGGAATGGTAATGTAGTGACATATGCTTTTCGACAGCTAAAGATTCATGAGAAGAATTATTCGACATATGAGTTGGAGTTAGCCGCCATTTTATTTGCTCTCAAGATATGGGGTCACTATCTTTATGGCAAGATGTGTGAAGTCTACACTGATCACAAGAGTTTGCAATACATATTTGACCAAAGGGATCTGAATTTGAGGCAATGATGATGGTTGGAGCTACTTAAAGATTATGATCTTACTATCTTATATCATCCTGGAAAGACGAATGTGGTGGCAGATGCTATGAGTAGAAAGTCGATAGGCAGCTTGGCTTGGATTGCTGGTGAAAAGTGACCTATGGCTAGGGATATTCAGTGTTTAGGCAATCAGGGAGTTCGAATTGATCATACATTTCTTGACAGGTTTCTTGCAGGTATGATGGTGCAATCATCCTTAGAGAAGCCAAGGCTTGCCAATATGACGATCCCCAACTTGCTAGATTACGATATCAAATGCAGAGTGGAGGCGTGAAGTTATTCTCAATTGATGGCAAGGGAATTTTGCATCGATATGGTAGGTTTTGCATTCCCATGGTGGGTGAGGTAAAACGACTGATACTTGAAGAGGCTCATAGGTCATGATACTCCATCAATCCAGGTGCTTCGAAGATATATCAAGACTTATGTGGGTTGTACTGGTGGAAAAGTATGAAGGCTGATATTTTGAAGCATGTGACTAGTTGATTGAATTGCCAACAGGTCAAATATAAACACCAAAAACCTGGTGAAGTAATGCAAAACTTGATTATCCTAGAGTGGAAGTGGGAAAGGATTACGATGGACATTGTTATCGAGATGCTGAATACTTTCAAGAAGCATGACTCAGTTTGGATGATTGTGGACAGACTCGTAAAATCTGTCCATTTCATACCAGTTCGGAAAGTGATTAGCAGACATTTACCTTCGACAGATAGTTCGGCTTCATGGAGTGCCCATTTCAATAATATCAAATCGAGGTGCACAGTTCACTGTTGAGTTTTAGAAGTCTTTTCAGAGGTCGTTGGGATTACAAGTTAAGTTGAGTATAATTTTTCATCCATAGACTGACAGACAGTCTGAGGGGGTTATTAAGATCTTGGAGGACATGCTTAGAGCTTGCACGATTGATTTTGGTGGGCATTGGGACAACCAGTTGCCATTAATAGAGTTTGCTTACAATAATAGCTACCAATCAAGTACACAGATGGCATCATATGAGGCTTTATATAGTCTCAAGGGTCGATCACCAATTGGATGGTTTGAACCTAGTGAAGTACAATTACTAGGTCCAGATTTGGTTCAACAGGCATTAGAGAAAGTTGCAATGACACGAGAATGACTTTGGACAACACAAAGTAGAAAGAAATCTTATGCAAATAAGAAAGTCTGTGACATGGAGTCATGAAGGGAGAAAAGGTCTTTTTGAAGGTATCTCCTATGAAGGGAGTTATGAGATTTGGTTTAAAGGATAAGCTAAATCTTAGATATATTGGTCCTTATGAGATTTTAGGTCGAATTGGATTGGTGGCATACCGACTTGCTTTACCTTCGAGATTATCCTCTATACATCCTGTATTTAATGTGTCCATACTTCGAGGATATGTTCGTGATGATAGTCATAAGATTAATTAAGAAGATTGGAGCTTGATAAGAATTTAACATATGAGGAAGGTCCAATATCTATTCTAGACAGGCAAGTGCGATAATTGAGGTCGAACAAGATAGTTTCAGTTAAAGTTTCATGGCAAAATCATCCAATCAAAGAGGCTACTTGAGAATCTAAGACAGATATGCGAGATAGATATCCTCACTTACTTGACACTTCAGGTATGGTTTTATACTCATTCAAGGACGAATGTTATTTTAAGTCGGAGAGAATGTAATAATCCCTGTTACATTAATGAAGGGTTACTTGGTAATTTTAACCACTGTAGTTTTTTTTAATAAAAATAAATAAATAGAGAAGAAAACCAGCCCTTAAAAAAAATTAATACTAACCTGCGGACAAAACAAAGACAAAAAAAATTAGTTCTTTCGTTCTTTTCTCTTTGAAGAAAACATACAGCTCACAAGGTGATTCAGGAAATTCATACATAGAATTGACTCGGCCTTTAAACCACAGTTTTGTGTGATAAAGTGTAGGTATTTTCTTTTTGTTGTGTGCTCTTGTTAGTTGAAAACATATTTACCAGAATTTTCACTAACTATGATTAACAATGAGATTAAGAATACCTTTACTTTTAATATATAGTCTAGGGTAATGGGTATTAGGATTTAACCTTAAACTTGAAGACTAGGGATATTGAGACTTGAGTTTGGCCAACATAATTGATATCGATAATAAATTTTTTTTTCATATATTGAGGCAAGTAGGGGCTATTTTGGTGGGTGTTCTACGCGTGCAAGGTTGTGGAACTTGTCATTAATAAGGTAAGTGAAACTTTAAGCATTAGTGCTTGCTTTTTCAAATAAACTTTGGAAAAATATATTTTTCTCTATCTGGTGTATCTGTCTGGACAAGCATGTGCTTGACAGAGTTGATGTTCTTTAATCAACCCTAGATATGCTATTTTTGAGAAGAAAATCAAATATTTTTATAAGTTATATGTAGTGTAATGCTAAATATCTTTTTTTATTACTGTGATGTGGTTACTAGGGGTATACTTAGCTGCCAAAATATATTAGGGGCATACCCATACTGCCGTAATATGTTAGAGGCTTTGTACACACTGCTGTAGTACAGTTTTAGAGCATTATACATACTACCTTTGACTTGTCGAGGTGATAGATTGATCTCCTTCGCTGTTGTTCATGACAAGTTTTGAGTATGGATTGAATTGAGACATATAGTGACCCTTTTTGAATATTTGTTTGAATATATTGAGCTTATTATGAAGTATATTCTTGTGTATATTATTTATGTATATTCATTGTGCAGATGTATTTTATATTTCTTTTCCCAGGGGTATTAAAGTAGCGAGTCAAGGATCTTACTAGGTTATATTTATATGTAGCTCACTCCTTACTTGCATGTCAATGCAGATACTATTACTGAGGGTGAGATTTGTAGCTGACGAGTTTGTTTTCGTTGACTTTGTTGTTGAGGTGAGCCTTTGCATTGTTCGTGGAGGCTATTACTTTAACTCTTTTTATTGTAGTTTATGTTTTTTTCTTCTTTTTGGGGTTTGTATGCCCGACAGTTAAAATCATATAATTTTATTGGATGCTCCATGATCTTATTGTGGGATTTGGGCTAGAGATATTTTTGCTAAGTGATCTTTTCTATTGTAACTTGATATACGATTGGAGTTGCACATATTGCATTTCAGTGGCTAGATAATTTAGATACGTGTATGAGCGGTTTGTTCTCCTGACAGATGACAAAAATGGGTGCTAGTCACATCTAGGAGGTATTTTGGGATGCAACAAAGTTGTAATAGAGCCTAGGCTTTAAGTCCCGGGTTATGGAGCAGTGTTTGGTAGAGTATTATTAATGGGTATGTAGGCGCCCATACTTTAGACCTTGAGACTACTAAGCATTTAGGATGTATTTTCTTTTTTCATTCCTTATTCGTGTATTGAGTTGAATTATGTTTAACTTTTAAATATTTTTCACTGATGGATAAGAGATGTGGCTCTTCCTCTGCTGTTCGATCTAATGTATCTATTAGACGTGGTGGGGGACATGGTGGGGCACATGGTATTACCTCCAGAGGTAGTCAGGGTAGATCTCTGCGTCATAAAACGATGCAGCACCAAATGACATCAGTACATGGAATATACGGTATGTAAATAACTGAATGAAACAATATAGGGCAGAAATAACATGGAAGAACATCAACTCATAAGATACTCATATCAGCTCAGGTAAGGAGTAGACATAACTCATCAACATTAGTCAATACTCACCCATCACATCAAACAACATGGAACTTATCAGGGAGTTTCTCTAACTGACAGCTATCACCTATGAGCTAGTGATGATACAACGAATTGATATTGTTGCCACATCCATCCAGTACCTTGCTGGGGTAAAGGACGTCCCACCTGTGGATCCACAAATGAATAATTCAAGTCCTCTTTTGGGACTAAGGAAACATCCGATTATATGGTTCAATCCTTTCTTACGCTACCCACATAGTTAATGAGTGTGAATGGGACTTACTCTTACACATTTCGATGTTCAATACTCCTTCTAGGACTCAACATGCTCATAAGACATCAAGCAATGGGATTACTCTTTGTTAGGACCCGTATTTTGAAATTTTTGGAATGTTTGCAAAAATTGGACAAATGTGGGAAATTTCAAACAATTCAGGATTTAAGTGTTTCTTTAACGGTTGAGATCAAGTGAATTTGATAATTATTCTTGGGAGTTAGAAATCGTAAATCCTTAATTGGTCCAAATTTGGAAAAGTTTGGACCAAATGTGTATTTTTGTTCAAATGTGTCCCTTAAAGATTTAAAATAATTTGTGGGGTCATGTATGTGTTTAAATGTGATTGGATGAGGGAAAATCTTGGGGTCTATATAAGGGTGTGTCTTGTACAAGAACAACCTTCTCCATACTTAGAAAAAAAATTGAGCACACAAGAGAGACCAAACTTAGAAGCCCTCGGCTCACTGTAGCAGAAAAGAGAAATTCCATTTTTTGCATTTTTGATTATTTGACACTTCAAGGTCGGTATATGGGGTCCCCCAAGTAGCATGGAAGTGTTAGATTGCTAAAGAAACGTTCGGTTTTGCAGTTACGAAGCTTGGAACTTGTGAAGGGGTTGAGAGGTAAGTTGAATTTCTAGCTTTCCCCATATAAATTAAACCTTATGGGGGTGTTGGGGAAGTATTAAATTGATGTTAAATCATGAAAAAAGAGGTGGATTATTAGCTTGAGCTATGAGTTCCGAATTTGGGGTTTGAATGGGACAAGTTTGCATATGCTTGTATATTGAGTCTCAATTATGTAATTATATTTATTTTGCATGAAATTAGTCCATATGTGGTGTGGGAAGTGTTGGAAACCTTGGTGAACATATTCTTGATGATTAACTTGAATTGGAGCCCTAGTTGGAGGC
>JAABOM020118440.1:0-22957 GCA_011800125.2 Solanum clarkiae | reverse complement strand
AAAATTAGCTTTTTATGATTACATCGGCAATAATCCGGCAAAAGGAGGATTATTCAGAGCAGGTTCAATGGATAACGCGGATGGAATAGCGGTTGGATGGTGAAGACACCCTATCTTTTGTTATTTCTTATTTTTTTCTTCGATGAATCATTTCTTCGGAAAGAAGAAGATTATGTAAACACTTTCCACTTTTTGGGGAATATGAGTCGAAGCAATATTTTTGAGTGAACTAGAAAGTGCTTTTTATAGTTATCGAAACTCAAGTTATCATACATAGAATATTGGATGAATCATGATCATTTCCATAGTAACTGTAACTCGTAATCCAATTTAACGATACGTATCAAGATCCAGTAAAGCCCTACATATTTTGGGCTTAACTTGCCTTTCTTGCCAAATTGGACTACACCCTTCATTTGTGAAACCTTCAAAACACCAAATATCAACTTCAAATTCAAGGTCTCTCCTCCTAGTGTCGGCATAAGACTTTTACTGACATTAGGCCATGTTTAATGTCTCCCTTATCATCCTAACCTTTTCCAAAGTCTCCATGACAAAATTCGGACCTAACAAAGCCATCTCCCCCACTTTAAACCACCCAATGAGAGATCTACAATGCCTCCTATATAGAGCTTCAAAAGGAGTCATTCCAATGCTAGAGTGATAGCTATAGTTATAAGCAAACTTTATGAGTGGAAGGTGCTCATCCCAATTACCTTTAACTCTATGGCACAAGTCATAAGCATATCCTCAAAAGTATGAAAGGTTCTCTCGGCTTGACCATTCTTTTGTGGGTAAAATGTCACGATAAGCTTGACTTTAGGATGAGGTCCCTTTGAAAGGACCTTCAAAAGTGTGAAGTAAATTGAGCACTAAGATCTGAGATAACGGCTAATGAGACCCCATGCAATCTAACCAACTTATGAATGTACAATTTGGTATAATCTTCGGCACTTTAAGTCATTTTAACCGGTAGGAAGTAAGGGAACTTCATCATTCTATCAATAATAACCCAAATGGAATCAAAGTGCTTTCTTGTCTTTGGTAACCCAACAATAATATCTATGTTGATTTCTTCCCACTATAAAGTAGGAATCTCAATATCTTGGGTTACGCCACTTTGCCTTTGGTGTTCGTATTTGACTTATTGGCAATTATGGCGTCCAACTACAAACTTATCAATATCCCTCTTTATACCACCCCATCAATACACTTCTCTCTAATCCATATACATCTTAGTAGAACGGGGTGAACAGAATAAGATAAACTATTAGCCTCATTCAAGATCAAGTCTCTCAAGCCATTGGCATAGGGCACATATAACCTACCTCGGTACATAAGCACTCTATCTCCCTCTTGGGAGAACACTTACACCTTGCTATCCATCACCAAAGCTTTTGATTCTAACAATGTGGGATCAAGGTCTTATTTGGTTTTGACCTCTTCAATCAAGGAAGACTTAGAACCATCCACAACCTCCACATCCCTATGTTAAGCCTCACCAAACCTGACTCCCAACCTAGCCCACCAGCGAACTTATGTTGCAAATTATTTCTTGCCATCATCAACAAGAGTGGTAGTCTCTATGGACACCCGACTTAGGGCATCAGCCACAACATTTGCTTTTCCCAGATGATAGTGCAAACTCATGTCATAATCTTCAAGCAGTTCCAACCACCTCCTTTGCCTTAAGTTTAGATTCCTTTGGGTGGACACATATTGGAGATGCTTATGGTCGGTGAACAAATCTACATGAACCCCATACATATAGTGACATCATATCTTCAACGCAAAAACCATGGCTCCTAATTCAAGATCATGGGTGGGGTAATTGTGCTCATACACCTTTGGTTGCCTAGAAGAATAGACAATGACTTTGCCATTTTGCATAAAAACATACCCCAACCAATCCTCGAAGCATCACAATACACCACAAACCCTTCTAACCCTTGTAGTAGAGCCAAAATAGGAGCGGATGTAAGCTTATATTTCAAAGTTGAAAACTTCTTTCACATTCGTCAGTCCATACAAATTTAGCCTTCTTTTATGTTAACTTCATAAAGGGAGCAGCAATTGAAGAGAAGCCCTCTACAATTCTTTAGTAGTACCCTGCCAAACCCAAACCCAAGAAACTCCTAACATTTGTGGGAGTTAAGGCTCTAGGCTAACTCCTTACAACTTCTATCTTTTCTGGGTCAACTTTAATCCCTTCATCTGACACACATGCCCTAGGAAGGCAACTTCCTTAATAAAAATTCACATTTGTCGAACTTGGCAAATAACATTTCCTCCCTTAGCATTTGTAACACTTCCCTAAAATGTTTCACATGTTCCTCTTCACTCCGGTAATAGATTAAAATATCCTCAATTAAGACCACCACAATTATGTCAAGGTAGGGTTTAAAGAACCGATTCATGAGATCCAAAAATATAGTCGGAGCATTAGTTCGGCTGAATGACATACTACGAACTCAAAATGCCCATATCTTATTCGAAAGGCTATTTTGAGAATATCACACTCCCTTACCCTCAGTTGATGATACACAAATCGAAGGTAAATCTTTAAGAAGTGGCTAGCCCCTTATAGTTGATTAATATAAGGAGTGGCTAGCCGCTCAAATGTTTCACATGTTCCTCTTCACTCTATGCCTTATGAAACCCTTCTCCAACAAATCTTTTAATTGCTCCTTCAACTCTATCAGGGTCATGCGGTAAGGAGGAATTGAAATGGGTTGGGTATCGGGGAGGAGATCTATATCGAAATCTATCTTTCTTTCGAGATGGACACCGAGAAGTTCATTGAGAAAGACATGAAGAAACTCATTAACCACCAAAACTGACTCGATAAAAAGGACTTTATACTCAACATCCCTAAACTTTATGAGATGGTATATGCAACCCTTAGGAATCAACTCCTGAGCTCACCCTAAAAAGATAATATCCATGGAAATACAAGTCTTAATAAGGCAAGAAAGTAAATAGGTATTATCCTCGAATTGGAGGACTCACCAAAAGTGATCTTCAACCAAATCATCTAGCCACGTAGAGGAGGAAGAGGATGGATAGGAGCTCTGGTCTTAGATCATGTAGGCAAACGTATGCGTTTGTACTTGGAATGTACTAAGTTTGTGGGGTGCAGTGCAATAAGAATATAAGCCCTAGCAATATGCATAATCATAATCAATGGGTATAATCTCAATATGTCATGGATGTTCAATTCCTTAGTCAAATATGTATGAGGAATCCTCAATTCATATAACAGGGAAGGGACCATAACCGACATATAAGACCAAGCGAGCTACTACTTGGAATCCCTATGTTCACTCCACGCCAGACTAGGAGTGATCTACTTTGCCAAGGTAAACCAAACACTTACCTTACGGGAACTCCCTCATTTCAAAAAGTGATTCATAAAAACCTTATGGGAACATCACCCTTTTCAGTTAACTTATGATAAAAACGTTAAGGGAACACCTCCCATTTCGATACTTAACAAACATGGACCGTACGAGAACATTACCCTTTTTAGTCAACCATGTATCGTGAGCTATATGGATCCATTAGCTAATTCACAAACCTATGTTGGCAACATAGTAATGGGATAATGTTATCTACCAAATTCCTCTCGATGCTAGGTCACAATCCCAAGAAATATCTAAATCATACTTATAGTCATAATGTGCAAAGCATCATAATATCATAATAATGCCATTGAGAAGCTCATCAATACCAAAGCTTTATAATACCAAAGGATAGAGCTTCATATCATTCACAACTTTCACAATATTCTTATATTTCATCACATGCATAATAGCTCTTTCAAGATTCATATCATTCTTAGTTTGCACAATCTTGCCATAAGGCCCTTAACATCGTAGAAGCTTGGCATACAACTTTAACCAAATCATGGTGGGTACATGTACATAGGTTTAAACCATACGACTCAAAAGCAAAAGATTTGAAAAGATTAAAATGGAACTACTTGAATATTATTCAAAATAATCCACCATATTGCATAATAAGACTTAGCTAGGGTATCATCAAACCCTTATAAAAATACAACTATTTCATATGGCTTTTCGATGCATAATTATATACAAAGGTAAGCATCATAAGCCTCTTCATAATATTATCATATAAAAGAGTTCATAAAAACATCGAAAAATATCCATAAAATTATGTAGTTGAAGAGGAAGTATGGTTTGACTTGTGGAGGAAAAGTTTCCATAATCAATCCCACAAATGTTAGTAATTAAATGGAGAAAAATTTTGATTTGGAGATAAGGAAATCAAAACCCTAGATTGCACCCTCCTTTGAGAACGTTGAAGAACTTAGCAGGAGTTTAGGACTTAGAGTACTTTTGAATAAGTGAGAATGGGGTAGATTAGGGTTGTAAAGGACTAATAAGGGGTCCTTTGGGGGCTTAAATGATGTAGTTTAACTAGGGCAATAGGAAATGGAAAAATTTACCCCTTTTAAAATCTTCTCGCGTAGGACCATGAAACCCGTTTACGGGCCGTGGTCCATTCTACGGGCAATAGGGATGGGGTTTCATTTGATAACATTTTGGAGTTTCAGAAACTTTCTCTGAATCTCATTCCACAATCGAACTTACAGATTGTAAGTCGATATATGAATCATCTGATAAATCATATGCTCAATTTTATAAATCATCATTTTCACCATGTCTTGCCAACATTACATGAGCCCAAGATACGGCCCATGGTGACACTTATGGCCCATAGGCCCTTCCGTAGATCCATTGGTACTCAAACAATTTTCATACTTCATTTCTTCAGCAACTTTAAACCCTCCAACATGTGGGACCTTACAATTTTCTCCCAAAAAGCACCTTATTTAACATTATGGCACAACTTGCCTAATTTTCCTAGGCCTTGCTTAAGTACACCACTTCAAGCATCTCACTTCTGATGGTTTTCCAAAGTATTTCTTCAAATAATTCCCATTCACCTTACAAGTTTCCCCTATGTATTCTCAACTTCAATATCCCTATTTCTAAGACTAGTGGAACTCTAAACTGTCCAGACTATCTAGACTTCAATTTGCTCAAGAACGATTATAACCTTGAATTGTATAGCAACACTGAATCATCAACTTGGAACTCACATTGGAAAATCTTCATATCATGCCTTCTTTTCATTTTCTCTTTGTAGATTGCAGCATTCTCATAGGCACGCAACTTGAATTCCTCTATTTTGTACAATTGGGACAATCGTGCATTGGTCGCATCATTCCAATCAAGATTCAACTTCTTTAAGGCCCACAACGCCTTGTTCTCTAGCTCAATGGGAAAATGTCAAGCCTTACCAAAGAAAAACTTATATGGTGACATGCCAAGTGGGATTTTGATGCGGTGTGGTGGGACCCTATATTATCATCAAGTTTTCTTGACCAATCCATTCTATTCGCAGTCAATATTTTGGGAAGAATAGTCTTAATCTCCAATTCAATACTTCTACCTGCCTACTTGTTTGGGGTTGATAGGTTGTTGCCACCCTATGTTTGATCCCACATTTGCTAGGCAACGACACAAACACCCTGTTGCAAAAGTAAGAACTCCCATCGCTAATAATTAGTCTTTGAATACCAAACCTCAATAAGATATTTGTCTTCAAAAAGTTAATTACTCTATTGAAATCACTAGTAGGTACCGCAACCTCTCAACCCATTTCAATACAGAATCCATAGCAACCAAAATAAATTGGTTCCCGATTGAGCTCACAAATGGACCTATAAAGTCCAAACCCCATACATAGAACAACTTAAACTCAAAGATAGAGGATAAAAGAAGTATCACCAGCTGACTTAAGGCCTAGTCATCACATGATGAATGAGACACTTAGACGTACATCACCTAAGCCATCTTAATATCTCAAGCATCCATATGCACAAAAACTTGTAAATAAAGGGGATAGGGTCTATGGGACATCAGTATGATAATGAAGTAACATTAATAAGGAAAGCATACAAATTTTCCATAAATCATACCAACTAGACTACAGATGGATGAAACCAGTAATAGTCGATTTTCGTCAAATTGAAAAGACTCCAAACATTAACAATATAGATTGTAAAATCCTTCAAAAGGCTAATATATACATTAATATCTGAAATACATAGCAAGAATGAAAATTGGTAGAGACTTAAACTAAGGGCTTACTAAAAATCACTAGTCCTGAATGTCAGAGAACTAGCCACGAGCTAGTGGAGGAGTTCATGTCCCTACATGGTTAAATCATGCAGGCAAAATAAGTGTTAGTACTTTTGGAATATACTAAGTATGTGAGATGAAAATGCAAACATGAAATTGTGATGCCATCATTCATAAATAAAGACTTACATGCATAGGATGATAAATGGAACTTCAATATGAACTTAGCATGCAAAAGGAATGTCGTTCAATATGAATGAGAGTCATACATAAAAGAATACATGTGTTGGAACCATGTCATAGAATCGTTAACCTTGTGGGAGCGGACTATAACTGACATATAGGACTATGTGAGCTACTATATGAAATACAACATAACCTCCTACGTTAGTATGCGGAGACCACTAGTCGAGCGGAACACTGTCACTTTGCATGCATCATCATATAACATTAATGGCCTATGTGGATCCACTAGCCCCTAGTCATCATATGGTGACTGTGATATCCCAAGGTACCTCACCTAAGCCATCTCAAGCATCTTAAGCATTCATAGGCATTCAACTAAAACATTTGCAGAAAAATAAGGGGAAAGGACTATAGGCCTTTTTAAAGTAATAAAGCAACATTTAAAAAGCATCATGATAACTAACACACTTTTTCGTAAGCATACCAACTAATACATAGGTGGACGGAATCGAAACGGTTGATTTTCATCAATAGAAAAGACTACAGAATTGTGTAACATAGAAAGTAAATTCCACAAAGGGCCATAAATACATTGTCTCAATAAAATACAAAGAAGATAGGATAAATGGTAGAGTCCTGAACTAAGTTATAATGTCACGACTCATGCCTAGGGCCTAGACGTGACACGGCAAATGGCAAATCCAAAAATATTTCAAACAAGCCTCTTAGCATATCGTGTACACATCCTTGGTTACAGAAACAAAATAAAACAATAACAAGAGTAAAA
This sequence comes from Solanum clarkiae, assembly GCA_011800125.2. Lineage (NCBI taxonomy): Eukaryota > Viridiplantae > Streptophyta > Magnoliopsida > Solanales > Solanaceae > Solanum > Solanum clarkiae. The sequence continues at coordinate 15,811 of JAABOM020118440.1, read as the reverse complement.
TATTCAAAAGGGAAGTGGGACTAAGGGAAGTCCTTCATAATCATAAAACATAAGAAGAGTTGAGCTCATATGCATATACAAATATAGTATCCAACAATACCTTAACTTTATAATGGAGTGAGCGCCAAGACACTACTCGGGCTCATCCTCATGGTAATAAGCATCCAAAAAAAGAAGAAGTCTCAACATAGCATGAGTCATATAGATATTGTCCTCGGAGTTGAGGACTCACCAAAGCTTTCTTCAAAGAACCGAACTAGCCATGTGGAGGAGGATAATCGATAGGAACTCTGGTTCCTACATGATAACATTATGTAGGCATAGAGTATGTGTTTAGTCCTTGGAATATACTAAGTATGTGAGTTGCAATGCAACAAAAACATAAGCCATAGTATTCAAAAGGCATACATATAGGCAATGGATGTAATATCAATATGACATGTATGAGCAATTTTTGAAATAAAGCATGCATGTAAAACATTTAGGTTGCATAATATATCATACATATGTTGGATGAGACCTTAACCAACATAGACCAGGCGAGCTACTACTTGGAACTCAAGGAATGACACCCCCTCGGTAACGTGAAAGGGCATGACACCCCCCGGCGAAGTGTGGTCAACTTGCCAAGGCAAACCATACATGATAACATGAACTAGATGGATCCACTAGCAAAGAACTTTTAGGGAAATAACAAGATCCTATGGTGGCACATAGTTTAAAGACTAAAGACTTTATATAAGGACACCTTGAGTCGACACCCCATCTTAAGCCTCAATCGGTGCTAAGTTTAATCCCACGGAATACTTGAAATAATTATACTTTAATCTTAACATGAATAACTTGTAAGAGACATGATAACATGACATGAGTAGCTTATTCACATGCTTCACCTCTTCTAGTGAGCTTACTTGAACTTGAACATAAGAGTAAAATAATAATCATGGTTGATCCCTCAACTTGATCCCTCAACTTGACATGAATATCTCACATGAGGATAAGATCTTGAAATAGGTCTCAACTTGTCACTTGTAACATTATAGATACTTTTCATGAATTTAATACATGCTTTGAAGCCCATAGTTATTTTGAAATCATTTGACTTGTAAACCATGGAATAGTTCATCAACAACTTAGAAATTCGTGTCATGTAATATCATCAAACACATGGTGGGTTCATGACATTTGTTCAAAATCATGCAACTCAAGAGTATAACAAGAAGGAGTAAATCAATTCAAATTAACCCACCAATATTATAGTAAAACCCTCTTTCTGGGTATCCTGAAATTCATCTCAAAATTCACAATAGTTTATAGTTTTCATGGTTCAAAGCGTGCTTAGTCTCAATAGTCATAATCAACTTAAGAAATAAGTTTAAAATAGATATTCATGACTAATCAATCAATACTGATAAAAATCCAACAAAATTTACGTTCATAACTCATAATAAGATATACCCGTAAGTAATATAACTTGAAATCATGCAATTCCCATAAAATGAGAAGGTTGGGCTCCATGGCTGAAAGAACCCATGGATGAAGACCCACATACCTAAACTTGAAAATTCCTTGGTGTAAACTTGAAGTAGATTTGAAGCTCGAGATGTGTTCTTGAGTTCCAAAATTGAGCTTGAAATCCATGAGTTTGAATAAGAAATTTGATAATGTCTTAGAGAGGTTTTAGGGAGGATACTTGTGAGTTCTAGCATTGAAAATGACTAAATATGGAGGATTTCACATTTACCCCAATGCCCTTAGATGAAATACAAAAAATTGGGGAAGAGTTTGCACTACTACACGCCCCAGGCGCGGCATGGACGAGGTGCACCTCACCAATTACACTACTATGCGCCTAGGCATGTCGTGTCCTAGGCGTGTAGGCTCTATGGAAAGCGATTAATTAGCAAAAATTATTTTTTACTACAGATCTTCTAAAATTTGGGTTTTACCCATTTCTCACTCAATTTTTCCCTCGATCAAGAATGTGAAGTCAGATTTTTGAAATCACGTACGAATTTTGAGATATATGGAAATTAGAATTATGGGGCATTCAGAAGCACATGAGGGGCGTTTAAATATCTCCCCCTTGGCAACATTCATCCCCGAATGTCAAAGAAACATACGTAAGAGAAGTAATTATGGAGCTTTCAACTCGACATGAATGCAATAATGCACTTAGACATTATTTTAAAAAAGTCTCAATATGAATGCCAAAAATCACCAGCAACTCATTAACATGAACATGAATTCATGCAAAAAACATACACATGGAAGACTAGATGAACCATACCCATATCCGAAGGCAACTCCAATTCGTAAGCAACCTTATCAATTATTCTCAAAATTATATAAGGCCCCACAAACTTTGAGCTCAATTTTCCTTTCTTGCCAAACCGGACCACACCGTTTATGGGTGAGACCTTCAAGTAAACCCAATCATCAACATTAAACTCAAGATATCGTCTCCTCATATCGGAATAGGACTTTTGTATACTTTGGGTTGTCTTCAACCTCTCCCTTATAAAACTCACCTTCTCCAAAGCTTCCATAACCAAATTCGGGCCTAACAAGCCAGCTCTCCCATATCAAACCATCCAATTGAGGATCTACAACGCCTACCATATAAAGCTTCAAGGGGAGCCATGTCAATACTTAAGTGATAGCTGTTGTTGTAAGAAAACTCAATAAGTGGAAGATGTTCATCTCAACTAACCCTAAACTCCTAAACACAAGCTCTATGCATATCCTCAAGAGTTTGGATAGTCCTTCAGGATTGACCATCATTTGAGGATGAAAGTCGTTCTAAGCATGACCTTGGTATTAAGACCCCTTTAGAAGGACCTTCGAAAATGACAAAACGAATTGAGCACCATGATCTGAAATGATAGACAAGGGTATCTCATACAATCTAACCAAGTCATGAATATACAACTTGGCGTAATATTCGGCATTATAAGTAGTTTTAACCAGTAAAAAGTGAGCCGAATTTGTCATCCTATCAACAATAACCAAATAGAATCAAAGTGTTTCCAAGTCGTAAGGAAACCAATCACAAAATCCATGTTGATCTCTTCCCATTTCCAAGTAGGAATTTTTATGTCTTGGGCTAAGCCACCCAGCCTTTGATGTTCGGCTTTCATTTGTGAGAAATTGTTACATCCGGCTACAAACTTGGCAATATCCCTCTTCAGACCATCCCACCAATATACCTCCCTCAAGTCTCTTTACATTTTTGTGGAACCGGAGTGAATATAATAGGATGAATTATGGGCCTCCTTCAAAATCAACTCTCTCAAGTCATCAACATTAGGCATACACATCCTATCTTGGTACCTACAATACCATCTCTCCTTGGGGGAAAACTTCCACTTTACCATACTTTACCAAAGCATTCAATTCTAGCAAGGTAGGGTCAAGGCCTTGTTTTGACTTGACTTATTCAATCAAAGAAGATTTGGAACCATCAACAACCACTACACCACCATTTTGCACTTTATTCAACCTAACCCCCAACCTAGCCAACTGATGAACTTCTCTAGCCACCTCCTTGTTACCAATATCAATATGAGCTAGACTACCCATGAACGCTCTACTTAGAGCATTAGGCACAACATTAGCTTTGTCGAGATGATAGTAGGCACTCATGTCATAATTTTTTTTAAGTTATAACCATCTTCTTTGTCTCAAGATAAGATCTTTTTGTGTGAACACATATCGGAGACTCTTCTGGATGATAAATACCTCTACATGAACCCCATACAAATAATGATGCCAAATTTTCAAGGCAAACACCACGGCCTCTAATTCGAGATCATGGGTGGGATAATTTCGCCCATGCACCTTTGGTCTCCTAGAGGCATATGCTATAACCTTGCCATTTTGCATCAAAACACACCCCAAACCAATTCTTGAGGCATCACAATAAACCACAAACCCTTCTAGCCCTTCCAATAAACCCTAAATCAAAGCGGATATGAGCTTGTTCTTCAAAGTTTGAAAACTCTTTTCACATTCATTGGTCCAAACAATTTTTGCCTTCTTTTGAGTCATTTTTACCATAGGGGAAGCAATAGAAGAGAAACCATTACAAACCTCCAATAGTAACCTGCCAAACCCAAGAAACTCCTAATATCCATCAGATTCAAGGGCCTAGGCCAATTCCTTATCACCTTTGTCTTATTAGGATCCATCTTTGTCTCGACCCAAGCCCAGGGCCTAGTCGTGACTGGTGAATGAGGAACCCAAAGGAACCCCAAACAAGCCCTATAACTTTTCATTACACATCCTTCAAGCAATATACGTAAAAACCCTTCATCAAATCTTACATTAAATCTTAGATTCATAGCTCAAACCATAGTAAAATAGTCACAATTTCATAGTGTGTAGTGATTTTCATAATAAATAATACCCGTGAGGAAATCAACTTTAAGTCATAAAATTTCAAGAAAAGGAAGCTTGGGCATCATGGGTAAAAGGAACCCATGAAAAAAACCCACATACCTTAGGTTTGGAGATTAATTTGATGAAGTTTGAAGATGGAGACTTGAAGCTTGAGTGCAATCCTTAAGATTCAGAAAGGGTTTTGAAACTTGAGTTTAGGAGGTGAAACATTGGCTAAGTGTTTGAGTGAGTATTGGGGAATGTTTAGAATGATATGTGGGTGAAAAATGGCTAAGTATAGGTATATTCATGTTTCCGACACTTAGGTCCAAGACTTAAAAGCATTAGACCGCAAGAAAAATAACAGGGAAGAATTTACACAGGTCTGCATCTAGTCCACCACGCGAACCTGTCGTGAAGCCTAAATTTACACATGTCTGCGATGGAGGCAGTCGTGGTGCCATCACGGACCGGCTCTATCGCGGACAAAACCTAGATAAGTAAATTTGCAAAAAGTGAAATTGCTAATCATTTGCTCTTAAATCAGGATTAGACCCATTTTCCACTCAAAATGACCCCCTGATCAAGTATATGAAGTTGGATTTTCAATATCACGCATGAATTTTGAGATATATAGAAATTACGATTCTGGGCACTTCCAAGGCACATTTTTGGGTCATTACAATGTCTCTCCCTTGGGAACATTCGTCCCCGAATGTCAAAGAGACATATATGAGAGGCATAAACATGACAACTTCAGCCATATAGAGATGCGACAATGCACTTAAACATCATTCCAAAAATCTCAAAATAAGTGTAAAATCATCATAAACTTGTCAATTTAAACATCAATGACATGAGGGCAGAACTTAAGACTTGAGATCATATAAAGGACATAGATCAATATCTTAGGATTGAGTGGAGTGAAAAAGGTAAGGATATTTCCTTTGCATGTCCGCTTCAACCTCCCAAGTGGCACTCTCAACGTGTTGATTCCTCTAAAGGACCTTAATGGATGCCACCTCTTTGTTTCTCAATGTCTTCACTTGCCTATCATAAATTTGAACCTGGGACCTCTTTATATGTCAAATTATCCTCAACAATACCCATAATATCAAGAAGCACAATGGCATTCAGATCATAAACACATTTCCTCAACATGGACATATGGAACACCGAATGAACCAATGACATTTCACTAGGCAACCTCAACACATAAACTACCTTGCCAATGCTCCTCATGACCTCATAAGGACCAACATATGTTGGGCTCAACTTGCCCTTCTTACCAAAATGGACCACACCCTTCATGGGTGAAACCTTTAGCTAGACCCAATCACCAACTTTGAATTTAAAGTCTCTTCTTCTCACATCAGTATAGGATTTTTGACGACTTTGTGCCATCTTGAACCCTTCCTTAATCATCCTAACCTTCTTAAGATCCTTCATAACCAGATCTGGTCGCAACAAAGCTACCTCACTAACTTCAAACCAATTAACTGACGACCTACAACGTCTTGCGTAGAGACCCTCAAATGGAGCCATACTAATGCTAGAACGATAGCTATTGTTGTAGGCAAACTCAATCAACGGAAGATGCTCATCCCAACTACCTTTAAGCTCCAATACACATGCTCTAAGGATATCCTCAAGGGTTTGGATGGTCCTCTCACTCTGACTATCCGTTTGAAGGTGGAAGGTCGTAGAAAGCTTAATTTTAGTACCAAGACCCCTTTGGAAAGATCTACAAAAATATGAAGTAAATTGATCCCCACGATCCGATATGATGGATAAAGGAACCCCATGCAATCTCACCAGGTCATCGATGTATAACCTTACATAATGTTCAGCCCTATATGTGGCCTTAACAGGTAGTAAGTGAGACGATATAATCATCCTATCAAACACAACACAAATAGAATCAAAACCTTTTTTTAGTCTTAGGCAATCCAACCACAAAATCCATATTAATCACTTCCCATTTTGAAGTCAGAATCTTTATGTCTTGGGTTAGGCCACCCGGCCTTTGATGTTTGGCTTGGACTTGTTGACAACTATGACAACCGAAACAAATTTGGCAAAGTCCCTTTTCATGCCTCCCACCAATACACCCCTCTCAAATCTCGATACATTTTGGTGGAACTGGGGTGGATAGAATAAGAAGAGTTATGGGCCTTATCAAGGATCTTTTATATCAAGCCATAACAACAAGATACACACAACCTACCTTGGTACCTAAGGGTGCCATCTCCCCCTTGGGAGATAACCTCCACCTTGCCCTCTTTCACCAAGGCCTTCAACTCTAACAAGGAGGGATCAAGATCTTGTTTTGCCATCACCTCATCAACCATAGAAGACCTACAACCATCAACAAGAATAACACCATCATTACTAATCTTTTCCAACCTAACCCTCTATCTAGCTAACCAATGCACTTCTCTAGCCATCTCCTTCTCATCACTATCAACATGAGCTAGGCTACCCAAAGATACTCTACTCAAGGCATCCGCCACCACATTTTCCTTACTCGGATGATAATGCACACTCATGTCATAGTCTTTAAGAAGTTCTAGCCACCTTCTTTGCCTCAAGTTGAGATATTTTTGAGTGAAGACATATTGGAAGTTCTTATGATCGGAGAACACATCAACATACACCCCATACAAATAATGTCACCAAATTTTCAAAGAAAATACTACAACGGCCAATTCAAGATCATGAGTAGGGTATTTCTTTTCATGCACTTTGAGTTGCCTAGAAGCATAGGCTATCACCTTACCATTTTGCATTAGCACACAACCCAAGCCCACTTTAGAAGCATCACAATACACCACAAACCCCTCAAGCCCATTCCGTAGGGGCAATATAGGAGCAGACTCTAGCTTATCTTTCGAGGTTTGAAAAGTCCTCTCACATTCATCGGTCCAAACAAACTTAGCCTTCTTTTGGGTCAATTTTTTCATAGGAGAAGCAATAGAAGAGAACCCATTCACAAACCTCTGATAGTAAACTGCTAAGCCCAAGAAACTCCTAATGTTTGACGGGGTCAATGGTCTAGGCTGATTTCTAATCACATCGATCTTTTTAGGATCTATCTATATTCCATCCCCCGCACCACATGCCCTAAGAAAGCAACCTCCTTCATCTAAGATTCACACTTTTCATATTTAGCATACAATTTCTCCTCTCTCAATCTTTGCAATACAACTATCAAATGAGCTCTATGCTCCTCCTCACCACGACAATAGATCAAAATATCATCAATGAAGACCACGACAAAGGAATCAATGTAGGGTTTGAAGACCCTATTCATAATGGTCAAGGAAAATGGCCAGTGCATTGGTCAACCGAAAAGACATCACAACAAACTCATAATGCTCATATCTAGTCTGGAAGGCCATCTTGGGAATATGACACTCCCTTACCTTCACTTGATGATACCCAGACTGAAGATCAATCTTAGAGAAATGTCTAGCCCCTTGCAGTTGGTCAAACAAATAATCAATCCTTGGAAGAGGATACCTATTCTTGATGGTGACCCTATTGAGTTGTTGGTAGTCAATTCACATCCTAAGGGACCTGTCCTTCTTTTTCACAAACAACACTGGTGCACCCCAAGGAGATTGGCTAGGCCTATGAACCCCTTCTCTAAAAAGCCCCTCAATTATTTCTTCAACTCCTTTAACTCCGTCGGGGCCATACGGTAAGGGGAGTAGAAATGGGTTAAGTACCGAAGAGGAGGTCTATACCAAAGTCTATTTATATTTCAGGAGGAACACCAGGAAGGTTATTTGGGAAGACATCAAGAAACTCATTTACAACCGAAATTGACTTTATAGGAAGGACTTTAGACTCCACATCCCTAACCCTCACAAGATGGTAAAGATACCCCTTAGAGATCATCTTACGAGCTTAATGCAAGAGATTAATCTACCCTTGACCACCACATCCTGACTCTCCAACTCAAGGATGGGTTCATTTTGAAATTGAAATTTGACCCTATGAGTTCTACAATCAATAGAAGCATAGTAGGCATGTAACCAATCTATCCCAAGAATGATGTCAAAATCAACCATGTCCAACTCAACAAGATCACAAGGCAACACTTTATGCAAGATACAAATAGGACAAGTTCTATAAATTTTCTAGCAACAATAGATGCACCAATAGGAGTAGACACCTCATATGACTCATGCAACAACTAGGGGTCAACATGGAACTTTTTGGCAACAAAGAGGGTAATAAAAGAAAGAGTGGCACCCAGATCAATCAATGCATATACATCAAATTCAAAGATTTTCAACATACCGATAACAACATAGGGGACTTCATCAATCCCTTGCCTCCCATGCAAAGCATAAAAATGGTTATGCCTTGGGGCACCATCTTGTCTGCCACCTCTCCCCAAAAGAACCACATTAGCACCTTGAGGACGAATCTTCTTACCCTTGTTGCGATGTTGAGGGCAATCTATTGCCTTATGTCCCATTCCTCTACAACCATAGCAAGCACGGGTATCCCTCAAGCATGGGCCACCATGACCCTTACCACACTTCGTACACACATCAATAGGAGTCACACCTCTACCACCTTGGGCCTCGTAAAATCATTTGCAACCCTCCTTGGAAATGCATAAGAAGACCTTTGGCCTCGTAGGAATTGGCCACTCTTTTGGAACTTACACTCAAAATATGCCCTGTTAGCCTCATGACCCCTTCTTTTCCTCAATTTCTCTTCTTCCATTTGTTTGGTATAGGTTATAAAACATGACAATTCCATGTCACTAATCAATAAGGCGGACGAACATTCTACACTAACTAAGTGGGAGACACCCATAACAAATTTGTTTATTCTTGACCATGGGTCGGCAATCAAGTGAGGAGCAAACATTGAAAGTTGGGTGAACTTGAGGGCATACTCCCTTACACTCACGGACCCTTGTCTTAGGTTCATATATTCCACCAACTTAGCTTCCTTAAGTTCAAGGGGAAAGAAATGATTAAGGAAGGCCATCTTGAACTTCTTCTAAATCACCACAAAGTTGACTCCCTTTTCCTCTTTCCATTGGTTGTACCATATTTGTGCTACCCCTTTGAGTTGGTAAGCCGCCAACTCTGCCTTATCCTGTGATGTCAAACCCATAATAAACAAAGTCTTGTAAACCTCATCAATGAATTCTTGAGGATCCTCACTCACCTTTGACCTATGGAATTTCGAGGGATTCATTCTTATGAAGCCTCTCACCCGAGAGGCTAGTGTAGGAGAATGAGGGGCTTGGACCTCTTGATTGGCTTGATTGGCCACCACTTGTGCAAGCTGGGTGAGAGAATCTCTAAGCTGTCCATTGGCCGGTTGCTCCCTAGGTGTGCGGGCTCGTCTCCCTCTCATGTTAGGCATGATCTAGCATAGCAAGAAACAAGCGTTATGGGGAGAAAATTTTACTTCAACTCTATAGCACAACTTAGAACATGAAGAAAGGAAACAATTCCTAAAACTTCTCATAGCCTCCTCTTCATAGTTGTGGTAAACAACACAACCATAAATAAGATTCTAGTCGATGTGTTGTGTCGGACTCTGAGGTTTTAATAACCTAGTACTATGATACCATATTTGTCCCGACCCAAGCCTAGGGCCTAGTCATGACCGGCGAATAGGAAAGCCGAAGGAACCCCAAACAAGCCTCACATCCTATCATTACACATTCGATGTCACAGAAGCAATTAAATGACATTAAGAAATAGACATCAGTAAGGAATTGGGACTAAGGGTAAACCTTTATGTCATAACATCAAGAAACAACAGAATCAAGATTCATAACTTAGATATATATCATGTCAAAGAACCCCTCTACTACATAGATAAGAGCGGGGGGAGGGGGGCAAGGCAAGCAACTGAGCTCACCTTCATAGTCAATACATAACTAAAAGAAAGCTAGTCTTAATGCATAGCAAGAGCTCATAAGTAACGTCCTTGAAATGGAGGACTAACCAACAAGCTTGTAAAACAACTAAACTAGTCACATAGAGGAGGAGAAAGATCAAGCAGCGCACCGGTTCCTACATGGTGACATCATATAGGCATAAAATATGCGTTAATATGTTTAAATATACTAAGTATGTAGGATGAAATGCAACAATTGATAAGTTCATAATCGAAATGCATAAGCATAGGAAATGATTAGCATATAGCAATATGACATGTATGAATGATGCTTGTAGTAAAATCTTGCTTATATAGAACATAATACGAGTTCAAGGAGAGACCATTGTAGTGAGAAACAAGGGCTACAACCCCCTTTGATAGGTACATGAGGTACAAACCCCTTTATGAGGTTGATGGAATACAAACCCCCCAACAAGGTTGATGGAGTACAAACCCCCAAGGGGTTGATAGAGTACAAACCCCCCAATGGGTTGATGGGTACAATCCCCCAACAAGGTTGATGAGCAGAAACCTCCAAAAAGGTTACCCAGGCCTACCACCCCCAAAATTAGGCAATTGAAGTACTAACCCCTCAACAAGGTTACCCAGGCCTATAATCCCCCGAGCTAGACTTGGTCATTCCCAACACTATAGAGATAATATCATATATATACACTCCTTTCATCATAATATACATATATTCCCTTTCATCATCATATAGTTATTTGTCTTATAAGACATGAATAGGACCTTCAATTCCTCAAGAAACTGTAATCAGACATTTTATCGAACACTAAGAAGGTGTATAGTGCTAGTGTAAAACCATGCAATTCCAGAGTGAAATCATACTAGTAAATTCAATGTAAAACCTTCAACAAATACTAGGTAATACCCTCAAGCAATATACATCAAAAACCTTCATCAAATCTTATATTAGATCTTATATTCATAGCTCAAAATATAGTAAAACAGTCACAATTTCATTAACCCTAACATAGTGTGCAGTGATTTTCATAATAAATAAGATCCAAGAGGAAATCAACTTTAAATCATGAAATTTTAAGAAAATAAGCTTGGGCATCGTGGGTAAAACAAACCCACATACCTTAGCTTTGGAGATGAACTTGACGAATATTGAAGATGGAGACTTGAAGCTTGAGTGCAATCCTTAAGATCCAGAAAGGGTTTTGTGACTTGAATTTAGGAGGTGAAATATTGGCTAAGTGTTTGAGTGAGTATTGGGGAATGTTTAGAATGATATGTGGGTGAAACTTTATCACCCCACATCATAAAATACTAGTACTATGCAAATGAAACATGATATGATTTGCTCAAATTAGCGCCCATTTTTAAAAGTACTTGAATCTCGAATTAGAGGGCGATATGTATGTCTAACACTGAAGAGGGTCGAGTGCAAATACGTTTTAAGTCAAATGGAGGAGATCATGACTTTAAATGAAGTGAGAGAAGTGAGGTGCTTGTAGGACTTAGTAATCTAGCAGGTGAGTCACCTACTTGCTTAGATTAAATTTGCTAGCTAAACGGAGACAAGGCCCGACGTCGAATTTGTCTAAGTCCAATTATGAATAAAGTCTGTGTTAAGGGTGTAACTTTAGCCCATGTTTTATCATCATAAATGGATTATATTATTAGTCCAAGAAGTATATTAAAAGAACCCAAATACATCACAATTTTAATGTAATTTGGGCCAAAAACTAACTAAGAGAAAGGGGGAAAAATGGGCAGCCAAGGCCCAACCAATTTGGACCCAATAAGGCCTAAGTGAAAGGGGAAAAATGCTACATCCCAACTTAGTAAAGTAAGACTAGAAATTCCTTAGTATGTCAGCCAAAGTCTCTCTTTAAAACTATTTAAAACAACTCTCATAAGCTATTCTAACTTGAACCAAAAAAAAAAAAATCAGATTGTCTTCCAAGTTTTTCCTCAACTCTTTCTTGACTTTACACGCAGCCACAAGAGACTCTTAGGGTTCATGGAGAAGCCCTACACCTTGAAGGTAAAGTTAAGTGCTTATGGTTGTGTGTTTAGTAAGGTTTCTTCATGAAAAACAAGAGACTATGTTGGTTAGGTATATGCTGAAATTTTTGATAGCATATGTTCCAAGATACAATACATTTTTTCTTATTTATTTGGAAGATTTTCTATTTTTGGTTAGATAGATTATGAAGGGAGGCTACTGTTATTAATGAATATTGGTTCTTTAATGATGTATCAAGGCTGCTGCACCACTTTTATAGTCCGCAAAAGTGAGTTCTTATAGGATATCTCTATTGTGTTCTTAGTACGAACTTGTGGGCTGATGGATGGAAGGCTATTGCCTCACGTCCTTCATGACTGCTTTGTAATATTATGGGACTGTTTGAAGGCATTTTTTAATGTATGAATCTATTGAGGACAGTTTAGGTAAAGTTGAAACAGGTTCAGGATTGTCGACGTCAAAATGTAGTGAAGGAGTGTAATGTTGTACTGCCTATTTGTATGTTGCATAGAATTGTTGTGTTGTGGTTTGTGGGCTATTGTAAGATAATTATGGCACTAAAAAAGCCTGCACATGATATATATAAGAATGTGTATTATAAAATACGATTAGGGGCGGAAAGGTTGAAAAAATATGCTCGGGTTTACAATTACACGCTTGCTGCCTGTATGTTGTTTTTTTATGAGATTGGGCTACCAAGATGTATCTATTGTCTGCCAATGCTAGTTTTATCTCCTACTATGTTGTAGATAAATATTTGGAGGAAGGGAAGGTTATCTCGAGGTAATAGCGAGGTCGTACAATGAGGTATGTAAGGCTACTTGATTTCGTATTATTTGGCATGAAACCTAGATCCCTCTTTGGCACATAACGGCACTTAACAACTCCGACACAACTTTTAACCATGTATCAACTCTTTAACATGTTCATATGCTCCCATACATAGTCACCTTTAAATCTGCATACATACTTGGATACCAAGATGTACGAGTTCATTCTACTAAATAAAGTTCATGTATTGTTCTACCTCCTATGCATTTTATTATTTGTGTAACTTACTCCTTTCATTATGGTGTTGTCTTTTGTAATTATTTATGTGTCATATGTTGTATCTACAGTCCTACAGCTCCAATATTGTGACCACCAGAAGAATCATCTCAAATGTAATTGAAAGATAAAGTATATTCCTTATTGATGGGTGGTAACCTGAGGGGTGGAAGAATCACCTAGCCAGAGTCGATCCTATCATGGGGGGTAGCCCAAGGGGTTAAAGGAAAAGCCTAGCCAAGGCCGATCCCGATATAGATTTATCGCTGATCAGTTGTTCATTTGTATTACATGTTGTGCACAGATTATACAGTAAAGGTAAAGTAATAAAAAGAAAATAAAGTACATGATCCCACATTATAACTAAGGGGTGGTCTCTTATCCTACACCAATGCATAGTTTCATTTGAGTTGTTACTTCATATACATTATTTACTGCCTTACATATTTAGTACATTTATCTTATACTGACGTCCTTTACGGGTACCTACATTTCATGTTGCAGGTACAGGTGCTAGTAGATCTCCCATGTAGGAGTACAGGATATCCAGCTGTTGTTACCAAGCTGCAGGTTGCTTCGGAGCTTTGTGTGTCTAGAGCTTATATTTTTTTTGTGTTATATAGTTAGCCAAGATGGGGCCTATCCCGACCCTTATCAATTACTTTTTCTTATCTAGAGGCTTTGTAGACTATGTAAATTAAAGTGTGGTCATATCTCTTACTTGAGCTACCGTGGTCCTAACGGCTTAGTCATATGCATTTCCTTTTGGCTTGTTATCACTGTCTACTTTCTTAAAGCCATGTTGAATGTAGAAATCCCTTATAATATGTATATAAAGCGCATAGATATAGGTTGGTTCTCCCGGGTCTTATTTGCAATGGGTGTCAGTCTGCCTTAATGGGACTTTGGGCGTGACAGAAGTGGTATCAGAGCGGATCGTCCTAGGGAGTCTACAAAGCTGTGTCTATGTAGAGTCTTGTCTAACAATGTGTTGTGCACCACATTTATAAGCAGGAGGCTATGTGGCATTTAGGATTTGTTACTTTCTTTTCATTCTTTAGATCGTGCCATAGAGCTAAGTGTAATAGGTGGATTGTGTCTAACCCTTAAATTGTTTTGTACAGCAAGTATGCCAGAAATAAGGAAAAACAAAGGTAAAGGGAAACAAGTAGAAGTGGTGGTTGACAACAAGATGAGGTTCAAGAGGAGTCTCAGTCACTGACATCTCCAACTCCTCCAGCTCTCGATGAACCCAGAAATGGTGAAATTCCCCTAGAACCACCTATTGGTGCTACCGTGCAGGATTTGAGAAATGCAGTCTAATTATTGACTCGTAAAGCTGCTGGCCAAAGTCAAAGGCAGGAAGGTCCAGTTATAGGTACAAGTGGTGAGAATAGGGCAGCTGGCACGAGGATATGTGATTTCCTTAATTTGGAACCTTCATCCTTCACTGGGTCAGATCCTAATGAAGATCCCCAAGACTTTGTTGATCAGATTCAGCGCACTTTAGATGTTATGTATGTGAGTGATACAGAAGCTGTCGAGTTAGTGACATATGGGTTAAAGGATGTGGATATATTGTTGTATGAAGCTTGGAAGAAATCTAAGGGAATAGATGCACCCCCAACTACCTGGAAGGAGTTCAAAGAGGCATTTGTTGACTATTACATGCCATTAGAGATCTAAGAGGCCCGTGCAGATCAGTTCTTGAATCTCCACCAAGGGAATATGAACATGAGGGAGTATAGCCTTCAATTTAATTCCCTGTCCAGATATGATCCTAATATAGTTGCTACTATGGAAGATAGAGTTCATCGATATGTGGATAGATTGGATACGTATCTGGTCAGAGACTGTACCATTGCTTCCTTGAACAAAGACATAGATATAGCGAGAATGCAAGCTTTTGCACAGAAATTGGAGGATGAGAGGCAAAGGAGAAGGGCACAAGAGTTGGAAAGGGCACAGTCCAAGAGGGCTAGATATACAGGGAAGTTTACACTATCCCAAGGTGAGCTTAGGCCATCATCCTCCTACTCTACAGCTAGTGCTCCATTATAACTTCAGGGGTCTAGAAGAAATCAGTTTGGTCCAAGAAGTGCAGGGCAAGGCACCCGGATAACGGGATATTCAGCAGGCCAGCAAATGACCCCTACATAGCCTTATAAACAGTGTGGGAAGAGTCATTCAGGTATATGTCATGTTGGGACAGAAGCTTGTTATTGGTGTGGTGCACCAGGACATATGATAAGAGATTGCCCGAAGAGGCGTATGGGTGTTATAGCACAATCTACTGGGTCAGATGTTGCATCATCGTAGTCATTTCTTCCATTAGGTAGGGGTCAACAAGCACCTACGGGTCATGGTAGAGGTGTTAGAGGGCAGCTAGCTCTAGCGGAGTCCAGAATCGCACTTATACTCTGGGGAGTCGGCAAAATTTGGAAGCTTCACCTGATGTGGTCA
>JAABOM020118419.1:0-22961 GCA_011800125.2 Solanum clarkiae | reverse complement strand
CATTTTTATTATAATTCCACATTTTTAATGTTATAGTCGGGTTGTAGGCTGACTTGTCTTGGTGGGATAAGACGAGTACCGTCACGCCCATTTTCGGGTCGTGACAAGGCCGTGGAAATCAGGATGATCCTGTAGATACATTTGTAGTTTGAGATTCTAACGAGGTAAATTTCTCCCAATTTCTATGAAAGATAACCACAAATGGTAAAAAGAACTACGGGCCATAGAGTTGAGTCTTGTGGATCCACTTTAGAAAACTAAATTTTGGACTTGACCTCTATGATTGGACTCTACAACCTGTAAATGGATCTACGGACTATAGATAGGTCTCGTAGACCCTATCCAGCAAAATTTTGTGAAGGGACTTTTTATTCTTTCCTCCTGTCACGACCTAAGCCTAGGGCCTAGACGTGACCGGGGAATGGGGAACCCGAAAGAACCCCAAACAAGCCTCATGGCATATCATTACACATTTTTGATCAAGGAAGCAATTAAAATGACAATAAGAAATAAGCATAAACAAGGGAATTGAGCCCACGGGTAAACTCAAACAAGAGAGTCAAGGCTCATAGCATAGATACATAATATGTCCAACAACACCTCTACTACATAGATAAGAGCGGGGGCCACGATAAACAACCGGGCTTACCCTCATAGTCAATAAATAAATAAAGGTAAGATAGTCTTAATACATAGCAAGAGATCATAAGCGACGTCCGGGACTGGAGGACCCACCAACAAGCTTGAGAGACAATCGTACTAGCCACGTGGAGGAGGAGGATGATCAAGCGGTGCACTAGTTCCTACATGGTGACATTATGTAGGATTAGAGTATGCATTAGTACGTTTGAATGTACTAAGTATGTAGAATGCAATGCAACAAGTGATGGTAACATAATCGAAATGCATAATTATAGATAATGAGTACATATAGCAATATGGCATGCATGGAAGATGCTCGTTGTAAATCACGCTTATATGGATCATAAAATAAGGGTAAGGAGTGACCATTCTTAGTGCAATCCAAGGCCTACAACGTCCTTAGAGAGACGCATGAGGTACAAATCCCTTCATGAGGTTGATGGAGTATAAACCCCCAAACAAGGTTGATGGAGTACAAACCCCCCAACAAGGTTGATGGGTACAAACCCCCCAACAAGGTTGACGGGTACCAACCCCCAACAAGGCTACCCGGGCCTACCACCCCTTAGCTTGGCGATCGAGGTACCAACCCCTCAACAAGGTTACCCAGGCCTACAACTCCCCGAGCTAGGCTTGGTCATCTCCAACAATATAGAGATAATGTCATATATATATACACACACACATATATACACACTCCTTTCATCATAATATGCATATATTCCCTTTCATCATCATTTCATCATCATTCCATAATCATTCCATCATTATTTCATCATCATAGAGTCATTCAACTCGTAAGAAATGCATAGTCAAGAACCATAACCGGACATTTTATCAAGCATTTAGAGTTGTGTAGTGATAGTGTAAAACCATGCAATTCAAGAGTGTTATTATGCTAGAAAATTCAATGTAAAACCATCAATAGATACTTGAAAACACCCTCAAACAATATGCATCAAAACCCTTCATCAAATCTCACATTAGATCTTAGATTCATAGTCCAAAACATAGTAAAACAGTCACAATTTCATAGACTCCAACATAGTGTGCAGTAAATGTTATAATAAGTAAGATCCATTAGTATACATTTAGGGAGGAACACCTGATAACTCATTTGGGAGACATCGAGGGACTCATGAACAATAGGGATCAACACAAGGGAAGGACTTTAGATATGATATCTTTGACTCTTGCTAGGTGATAGATGAACCCTTTAGAGAGTATTTTTCTGGTCATTTAGGAAAGAAATAAATCGACCCCTACATGAAGAGTTACTACCTTCCTATTTAAGAATAGGCTCATTTGATAATTGAAACTTGACCTTACGTGTTCTATAATCAATGGAAGCATAGAAGGCATGTACCCAATCCATTTTGAGTATTACATCAAATTCTACCGTGGAAAACTCAAGTAGATCACAAGAGACCACTTTTTACAAAATAGAGATAGGGTAATTTCCATAGACTCTTAGGGAAACAATGGACTCTCCTATGGGGTTACTTACTTTATAAGGCTCATGGAGAACTTTAGGGCATGCATGAAATTTATTAGTAAGGAATGGGGTTACAATGACAAATTAGCTCCTGAAGCTACTAAGGCATATGTATCAAAAATGAAAAATTTCAACATACAGGCGACAACATCTAGAGTCTCTATTGGCAACCATAGAGAGCATAAAATCGCTTGGTCCTTTGGGCACCTTAAACTTTCCTACCTTGGATTTGGGACTTGCCCCGCTGCTTCTAGGATCCTTGGCATGATGGTCGGGCTTCCCACATTTGACACAAGCATTCGAACTGACTAGGCAATATCCCTTGTGGAGCCTTCCACACTTAGGGCAACTTGGGATTTGTGACTTAGGGGCAACCCTTTTATCCTTGGTAGTCTGGGTAAGAGTGTAGGTAGACTCTTGTCTACCTTGCTTTTGGCCACCTTTGAACTTTTGACCACCACTCCTTTGGTGAGAATAGGTCCAACCATCAATTCGATCCCTCTTGTACTCCTATGTCATCTCTGTTCTCGTCCTCTATTTGCTCTATATAAGTCATCAATCAGGAGATATCCGTATCCTTCACTAGAATGGACATCTAACACTCGTTGGACATTAGATCGGAGATGTCAGAGATAAACTTTCTCATATGGGACCTAGGATCTGCAACCATAAAGGGAGCATACCTGCAAAATCTTAGTGAATTTGGGGGAATAATCCCTTACGCTCATTGACCCGTGCTTGAGGTTGATGAACTCTTGGACCTTGGCCTCCCTTAGCTCAATTGGAAAGAATCGATCCAAGAAGGCACAGTTGAGCTCTTCCCAAATGATGTGGCCCACTTCTTGATCCCTCTCATCCACCTATTGGTCGTACCATATCTTGGCTACCTCTTTGAGTTGGCAGGTGACCAACTCGACTTTCTCCTCCGAAGGGATACTTATAACCTCTGCTACTCGGTAGGTTTTCTCAATGAAATCCATGGGCTCCTCCTCCATCTTGGAACCATAAGACTCTAGAGGGATCATCCTTATAAAGTCGCTTACTCTAGTGGCCAGAGTAGGTACTTGGGGAGGAACAACAATCTCCTAGTCATCTTGGTTGGCCAATGCTTGGGCCAATATAGTGAAGGTGGCTCAAAACTCTGCATGAGACACCTCATCATCTTGTTTAAGTGGAGGGACTTATTGTTCGAGAATGCCTATTTGGTAAGAATATCTTCTTGGTGGCATGATCTAGAAACAAGAAAAGAGGACATCATTAGTGATAGGATAACCTTAGCTAACTCTAAAGGGATGACATAAACAAAAAAGAAGTGAAGATTTTCCTAAACCGTCTCATAGCCCATTATTCAAGATAGTGGCATGCTTAAAAACCTTCAATGAGACTCTACTCGACGTGGTATGCATGGAAATATGAGGAAAATTATAAAACATGCTCTAATACCAAATATGTAACAACCTGGCCTAGGGCATAGTCTTAGATGATGAATGTGACACCCAAAGACTCCTCACCCAAGCCATCTTTAATATCTTAGGCATCCGTAGATATTAAATTAAGCCTTGCAAATAAAATACGAAAAGGGGTATATGGGGCCAATTTTTGACAATGAAACAACATTAGAAAGGAGCATCAACATCTTTGTCCATAACGCATACCAACTAAGTATTGGTGGACGAAACCAGTAACAATCAATTTCCATCAAATATAAAAGACTCCACTGTTTAACAACATAGAAAGTAAAAGCCACAAAAGGGCAATATAAATATCATCTCAAAATAAAATACAATTTAGATAGAAAAAGGTAGAGTCCCAAACTGAGGGCTCTCCACATTAAAAGTACTAGTCTTGAATGCCAAAAAACTGGCCATGAGTCAGTGAAGGAGTACTTATCCCTATATGGCTAAATCATGGAAGAAAAACGTGTTAGTATGTTAGAATGTACTAAGTATGTGAGATGAAATACAAGCATAAAATTGTAATGCCATCATTCATAAGTAACAACAACAACATAACAACAACAACATAACCAGTATAATCCCACAAGTGGGGTCTGGGGTCATCATTCATAATATGTAAAACATACAAATATGCATAAGAAAATAAGATGCACAAATGTGAGCTTAAGCATGCACAAGGAATATCACTCAATATGAATAAGAGTCAATGAATGAGAAATTGCAAGTAATGAAGTCATATCACAGAACTATAAACTTGTTGGGAAAGACCTTAACCGACATATAAGATCATGTGATACATGGAATCCAACATAACCCTCTGCATTGGCATGGGGAGACCACTTGTCGGGTGGAACTTCATCACTTCACATGCATCTTTAAATAATATAAATAGACTACATGGATTCACAAGCCTATCCTACAAGGGCTCCTATGGTAACACATAGTTAATGCGACAAAGGGTTGCTACTTAGGTTCCCCTATCGAACGCCATCTCAATGTCACATTCGGTTCTAAGTCATCCCACAAAATCTTTTTATAACATGACTTGGTCAAATTATGAGACTTAGAATCATAAGTAGGAATCATAAGAGTAAATCAAACTTAAGGAACCACCATGTGAGAATTGTCCTTTCATCTTGGGGACCTTCATAAATATCTTTTAGGACAATTGTCAACATGCTTATATCTTTGACAAATCATAAATTTAAATCTTATCTTTAATTTCCTAATCATCTTCATAAATCTTGTAAAGCTTTACTTGAAATAAGATAGGCTAAGCTTTCAAATGAAACAATCATAAATCACAAAAGAATGCATAAATCACGAGAATACACCCTTTAAGACATGTAAAACTGCCCACACTCCGTCATTTAAGAAAATCATCCTTGGGGTCATCATCAATAACTTGAATACATTTAAGTACTTAGCAAAATATCATAGGATATCTTCGAGATCATGTAATATCATAATATATCATGAAATCACCATGAGAATTCGTATTTTCTAGAAGGAACTTAAAGAAAAGATAGAACACAATATGAAGGATTTTGTGGGTGAAAGAAAACCCACAAATCAAACTCACATATCTTGGTAAGCTTAGGGAAAATGAATTTGAAGCCTTTGGAAAGAACCTAAAACCCTAGCCCTTTTTACCTTGCCTTCTAGAGAGAATAATACCTTAGAAAATTTTAGGAATTGGAAAAATGAAGTGAATAGGGGTTCCTTAGGGTTTAAGGTTTGATTTAGGCCTCTTTAGATATAAGAAATGACATAGTTTAGGAATATTATTCATGAAAATGACAAAACTACCCTTCATTAAAACTTTTTGATTGACTCTATGAAAGCTCATTTATGGGTTGTGGATCGTACTACAGACCATAGTCCCTGTCCATACTATTAATATTTCCAAAACTCCTAAAACTAATATTTTGACCCTAAAACTACAAATCCATTTTACGGTCAGTACTTTGATCTACGGCTCGTAGTTAGAATTGTAGATTCCTTCCACACTTAGCCTTTTTCCTCGTTTACTGCACCTCATTCACAAAGGGATTCTATGGGCCATAATATGGTCTACCATCCATGCTGTTAATTGTAGGTTACTTTACAACAAACTCCAAATTTCCTTCTTGTTGAGGCCCTCATCTACGAACCTATCAAGGATCCGTCATACTTTCTATCGGTCATTAATGAGTGTGTGGGTTACCCTACACTTGAAAAAGTTTTTTCTTTCCTGAAGTTCTTGTTTAAGGACTGATCTATTTCAAGCACAATAGACACAACTCAATGATTCTAGAATCAAGGATCACCAAGACAAACATAATCTATTTCAAGTAGTTAATCAAATTGTTTTTGAAAAAATCATGGACCATTGCATATCCAAGATCATTTGGGAATCAATGCAGTGGAAGTTTGGAGGAAATATCAAGTTGAAGAGACACTCTTCTTAACTCTTTAAGAAGAGAGTTCATGCTTTTAGCAATGAAGAGGGATAAAACCATCACTGAATATTTCGCAATAGTGACGATAGTCTCAAATAAGATGACAAGTAATGGAGAAGACATGCAAAAATTATTGAAAAAATTATGTGAACTCTAATGTGACAATTTCACATATGTTGTAGTGTTCTACGAAGAATCAAATGATGCTGACAACATATCTATCGATGAATTATAGAGTTCATGAACAAAGTTCCACCAAGAAATGATGATAAGGATCAAGTTCCCAATGTAGAAAGCCATTCAGGAACAAACAATAAAGGAAGAGCACTTTTCATGGGAAATGAACTGGGAAGAGGAAGAGGAAGAACAACTTTTAATAAAGCAACTATTAAATATTAAAAATGTCATTACTTAGGACATTTTCAATATGAATGTCCAAAGTTGTACAAGGAAGCAAATCATGCAAAATCGGAAGAAGAAGAAGAGATGTTGTTAGTGGCCTATACAAAACTACATAAAGCAAAGAGGAGCAATGTGTGGTTCTTAGATTCTAGATGTTCAAATCACATGTGTAGAAAAATTCATTCTCATGCTTGGATACAAAACTCTCTCTCACTGATCTTGGAAATAATACAAAAGAGTTATTGAAAAGTGAATAGTGAAATTATTCTAGTAGGGAGTTTTTTATTGCATTTGTGATGTATATTAGGGTTCGAAGCTTACAAATAATCTTTTAAACATTGGAAAGTTTCAAGAAAAAGGATTAAATGTGTCATTTAAAGATGGTGTGTGCATTGTTTATCATCTACAAAGAGGAAAGATGGCAGAATCCATTATGAATATAAATAAAATGTTTATTTCGCTTGTTGAGCCCTCTTCCACAAATATTAAGGCAAAATGTCTCCTAATCAATAATCCAGATCAGTAAAATCTTTGAAACTACCATTATAGCCATCTTAATTACAAAGGTTTAATACCCTAGAAGTTGAAAAGTTGGGATAAGAAAGAAAAATGTAGATACATTTTTTGATGTAATGATTAAGAACCCCATCCACACATCTCAAACTTATAAAAACTTCAGAGAAAGGTTGATAAATCTATGAAAGGTGTTCATGGGCTGTAAAAGGATTTTTAAAATTTTCAAGCCTCAGTAATTCTATTATAGACCGATAAGACGAGCCATAGTTGTATTTACGAGCTTAGACCAGGCTCGCAGATTTGATCCTGAAAGATGAAATTTGGTGAAGTGCTGAGGGGTTCCATGAGGAGGTTCTATGGCTCGTGAAAAGAACCACGAGCCGTAGAAAGGTTTGTAGAAGAAAGGTCTAAGGGGTCCAAAATAGGGGTTGCAGGACTTTTTATACTGACCAACAGGATGGTATATAGAATAATTTATGGCCTATAGTAATCGATGGTAGATCCCAGCTTCATAAACCCAAAATTTGGCCTAAGTTTCACAAGCCATTTTTATGTCCTATGAAATGATATACGATGTGTAGATGTCATGCCCCCTGGGAAGGTACCCTTTGTGTGGCCGGCACTTGAAGAATATTACTAATCCCTAAGCGAATCACTTGTCCTGATTACATATTTATTCAATCAATAGTGGAAGACATCAACAATCAAAGAATAACTCAATAGGAATATTACAATCAAATCTCTATAAACAAAGGCTATAGTCCAACCAACCAAGATAATTCAATCATAAGACTAGTAAGAAAGAAATAGCCAAAACCACTACGCAATCAATAGATAATCAATCTAGTCTATGAATCCTATATCTATTTGTCTAAAGGGTGCCAAGGAAAAGTTCATGGCTACCTCAAATCAACATAAAAGTGCTAAACTCAAAAGCACAAAAGATAAGTGGGGTGTCCTCCAAATATAGGGGTGGACTCACCCATCATTTGAATGAAAATGATCCTCAACAAAATGCATGTTAATGATCTCTAGTACCTATCTTTGCATCATAAAATGATGCAGATCCAATGGCACGCTAGTACTTGGAATGTATGAATATGCACAATGGAGGAAAAATATGCATCACGGCAGAATATTCAACACTAAGATAACTCAAATCAGGGAAATAAAGAACTTAATAAAAATTTCATAAGTATAGTAAAATATTGTTTAGATAGAGACCAATCCTGTTCAATCTAATCATTAGAATACTATCAAGACATACATGAGAATTTCTCTTATCCGACAACAATCACTTATGAGCCAGTGATCGTACAACATGCCGATGTTGTTTCCACATCCATTCCACACTTTTTAGGGTAAAGAAATAATCAACCAATCATGGATCCAACGATAAATCAAGTCTGCCATTGTTTTAGGGACCTGTTGAATAGGAAGCGTTTGACTTAACAATTCAGTCGTCTCTTACATTTGGAGACATAGTTATTGAGTTCAATTTGTTACTCATTCTTACCTAATTTGGTGCTCAATACTTTTTCAAAGCTTAATGCTCATAAATCAATCAATCCCAATGTAACAAATCAATAAATCTTATATGGACACTTATAAGTTCCTTAGTTCATTCACATTCAAGCCTTTCAGCCTATCAACCATGTAATCCCTTCATGTCACATCTTCCAAGAGAGGTTTAGACAATCATTTATGATGACACTTTAGTCTAGACCAAGTTGGTTCTATTATGAAGATTATTTAACCATCAAGTTTATGGGGTTGTCATCATGTTCACATCTTAACCATAATCAAGCATTCATAAGTTCAAGACACTAGATTAAATTCTTAGGCTTAGTCACTAAAGCTTAGTACAAAATATATTTAGAATTTACAAATCAAAGGTTTAAATCATGTGTTCAAGAACTAAGTTTATAGAAATCATCAATTATACAATATAAGTAAAATAGGTTAAGGATTAAAGAAGTAATCAAGAAAACATAATCATGGGGACTTCGATTCCATCACAATTCATCTTATCACAATCATGCGGCACATGAAGAACAAGTTACATGCTTTAGTTTAGCCTTAGGAACATTGGATAAAGATGAAAATCAACATTGACAAGAATTTGCTCCAATCACTTGAACTCTAGTCTCTCCTCCTCTCCTTAGTCCAAATTCCTTAGTCAGACTACATAAAGAACATAGAAATAAATTTAGGAATCTTTTTAAGGTTGAAAATGACCTATATCAGTTGTGGTTAAGTATAGAAGGTGGAAAAAAGTCTAAAATGTCCTTTAATAAAACAACACAAATTTGAAGATGGTCTCTCTCTGTGTCGCACTGGGGGTTCATTTATTTTTTTATGAAAACTTTTGATAACTATATGGGACCATCAAAAATCGAAAAACTTTGTTTACCTATTTCGAGGAACCTCTGCAATGTGGAGTGGTCACCCATTTTTCTATTTCTGTGATTTTCACTCTGAAAAGATGTTATACGATCTGATTGGCCTAAAATTCGATCGGGACTACTATCCCACTCGAATTTTTGTGTTGATCATGATTTTGGACTAAAATATTTTTAAAAAACTTTGAATGATGAATTATGCGGGAAATCTTGCATCCAGGATATTTTGGTAATTTTTTGAATGAAACATTGTCTCTCCCTTGAAATCTTTCATCCTTGAATGACGAGTAACTGGAGATGGGCTTGAGAAAGAATATCAATCAAGATTCAATCTATCAATAATGAAACTCTCTGACAATCAAATATTAAAACTCAAGGATAAACAAATGAAATGAAGTCAAGAGTAAGGACATTACATTCAATATTTTCATTATTTGGCATGAATAAAGGTAGATATTTAGCGTTCATGTCTTCCTGAACTTCGTATGTGCCTTTCTCAATAAATTGATTTCTCCACACAACATTGATTGAGGCTATGTATTTGGTCCTCAATTCATAAACTTGATGATCAAGAATCTAAACTGGACTCTCCTCATATGATAAGCTATCTTTAATGCTAATACTATCAATAAGAATTTCCCATGAATGATCTCCCAAATAGTTCATCAACATCAAGATGTGAAATACTAGATAAATAATGGCTGACTGAGAAGGTGACTCCAACTCATAAGCGATATTCCCAATTCTCTTCACAATTCTATAAGGACTAATGAATCAGGGACTCAACTTTCCCTTTTTTCCAAATCTCACAACACCCTTCACGGGTGACACTTTCAAGTACACCTAATCATTCATCTCAAACTCTACATCTCTCTTTTTCATGTTAGCATGTGATTTCTTATGACTCTATATAGTATTTAATCTTTCTATAATAATATTCACCTTCTCCATAGATTGGTGAACAAGGTCAGGTCCAATCAGCTCATGTTAACCAATTTCAAACCATTTAACTGGTGATTTATATCACCTCCCATATAAAGCTTCATAGGTTGCCATTTGAATACTTGT
Source organism: Solanum clarkiae (assembly GCA_011800125.2). Classification (NCBI taxonomy): domain Eukaryota; kingdom Viridiplantae; phylum Streptophyta; class Magnoliopsida; order Solanales; family Solanaceae; genus Solanum; species Solanum clarkiae. Next base: position 12,538 of record JAABOM020118419.1, on the reverse strand, counting down.
ATGATACTATTATTACATGCAAGTTCCATGAGACGTAAATGATCATCCCAATTACCTTTCAAGACACGGACACAAGTCATCAATATATCCTTAAATGTTTGAATTATGCGCTTTGTCTAGTCATCTATCGGGAGATTAAAGGTTGTATTAAGATTCACCTTAGAATCCAATCATTTCTTGAAAGACCTCCAAAGATAGGATATGGATTGATCTTCTCTATTTGAGATAATAGACAAGGGAAACCCATGCAGTCTAACAATCTCATGAATGTATAATCTTGCATAATCTTCTACAATTTTAGTCGCCTTAACTACCAAAAAATAAGCTAATTTGGTCATCCTATTCACAATCACCCAAATCAAATTATGCTTTTTCTAGGAACTTGGAAAACCTGTAATGAAGTCTATATTTATCATCTCCTACATCTATTTAAGAATCTAAAAGTTCTGTGCCAATCCACATGGCCTTTGATGCTCAACTTTGACATATTGACAATTTGGGTTATTGGAAACAAATTCAACAATACTCCTCTTCATTCCACTCCACCAATAGACTTCTCTCAAATCATGGTAAATCTTTGTAGAGCTGGGGTGAATGGATTACCTTAAACTCTGAGGTTTAACAATAATTCTATCTCAAAGCCTGTTAACATTCAAAATACACAATCTACTCTAGTATCTTAGCACAACATCTCCCCCTTCGCAGAAAACCATTATCTTTTGTTTATGAACAACATCTTTCAACTCAATTAGGATATGATCTTGGTTATGATATTTCTTAATTCTGGTACTAGATGATGCAAACCTATTATAACATTAAATTCACCTTCATAAGACTCTTCAAGCTGAACTCTCAATCGGGCCAATTTGTGTACTTCCTCAGCCAGCTCTTTCTTTCCCATCCCAACATAGATAGTACTATTCATAGATAACCTGCTAAGAGCATCAATAATAATGTTAGCTTCACCTAGGTGGTAGAGAATGCTCATATCATAATCCTTGAGCAACTCTAGCTATTTCCTCTGCCTCAAGTTGAGCTCTTTCTAACTGAAGACATATCAAAGGATCTTATGGTCCATAAACGCATCTACATGCACTCTATGTTAGTAGTGGTGCTAAATATTAAGAGCAAATACTACAACTGCCAACTCAAGATTATGTAAAATAACATTGTTGGTAGTTTGGCATGAGGAGAGACATAGCTAAGTTTGCAGGAAAGTGCTTGAATTACCAACAAGTCAAGTATGAGCAACAAAAGCCTGGTGGATCGATGCAAAGAATACCCATCCCTGAGCGGAAGTGGAAAAGGGTGACTATTGATTTTATTACACATTTGGCCATGGCCTTTGGCAAGTTTGATTCAGTTTGGGTGGTCGTTGATCGTTTGATCAAGTCGGCACACTTCTTATCGGTGAATACTAGCTACAACACTGAGCATTTGGATAGGTTCTACATCCGAGATACAGTCAGATTACATGGAATGCCAATGTCTATATTATCAGACAAAGGGTCTATTTTCACTTCCTACTTTTGACGGTCTCTACAATGTGATTTTTGTACTAGAGTGGATTTAAGTTAGCTTTTCGCCCTCAGACTGATTGTTAGTCCAAGAGAACTATTCATGTGTTGGAGGACATGCTTAGAGCCTATGTAATTGATTTTGAGGATCGATGGGACCAACATTCACCATTGGTAGAGTTTACATGTAACAATTGTTACAACTACAGCATCCATATGGAACCATTTGATTCCTTGTACGGTTAGAGATGTAGCTCACCGATCGGATGGTTTCACTCAAGTTCAGTTGAGGTGTTGGGTGTTGATTTGATTTGGGACGATGCCATAGATCGGATCTGACTAATTTAGAGTAGACTTGTCATAGCTCAAATTTTCCAGAAGAGTTATGCAGATCAGAAGAGTGGCCCTTTTTAGTTCTTTGTTGGTGGTTGTGTGTGACTGAAAGTCTCACCCATGAAGGGTGTGAATTGGGAAAAGGGGAAGGCTAAGTCCCAGATTCATTGGCCTATTTGAGGTTTTAAGGAAAGTTGTTGAGGTGGCCTATAAGTTGTCTTTACTACCAAAATTATCATCTGTTCGTCCTATTTTTCTTGTTTCTATACTCCGCTATACATTCCTGATGAGTCCCATGTGATATCTTATGACTCTATTGAGTTGGGTCTATATTTGTCCTTCCAGCAGGAGCCTATAGTTATATGGGACAGGCAAGTACGGAGGTTTAGGTCCAAAGATGTACCTTCTGTGTATGCTCAATGGGACACTATTCTATTGATGAGGCTACTTTGGAGTTGGAGTCTGCATTGCAGGACAGATATCCTAACCTTTTTGAGGTATCAGGTACTCCTCTTTTCTTGATATTTGAGGATGAACATTATTTTTTGTGGTGAATGGTACAATGACCTGGTTGGTCATTTTTGGCTTTTTACCATTTTACTTTTTTGTAAGTTGTTTTCAGCCTATTTTGAACTATCTGTGTGGTTGAAACTGAAATCCTATATTTTTAAAAATGAAAATATGAGTTTTGGTATTTTTAGAAGCTTAAGTTGTTGATCAGTAAGTTTTTGTACCATTCTGAGTTTTGGGTGTTAGATTAAGGATTCGTTAATTCTATTAGCTCTAGAACACCAAAACTGGTCTATGCGATAGAAAGTTTGGGGTGTGCCTACTTCGAGTATAGTGTTATTTAGGAGGTGGTAAGCTGTTTTTGTTGTGAATATTCCTTTTAGGTTTATGCCTGATATTTCTTTATCTTCTAGAGAATGGCCTGTGAAGGTACTATTAATAAGCATTTTTATTTTCTTTCGGGAATTCAAAGGATCCTATGTCTCTTTGATCCTTGTTTAGGTATGATGCAATGGTAGTACTATCTTTCCCTGGAGTAGAGGTCCATGGATTTGTTTTCTTAACGGGGTTTTGTTTGGGAGCCATATATTATGCCAGCAGTACGTGAAGTGACCATTGCCTAAAATCCATTCTATACTAACTTTGCATATATTCCAGCCAATGAGTAGATGCTTCTAAAGGTTGCTGCTTAGGCATTTTAAGTTTGTGTTTCCACTCTCAAGGACTTCATTTGTGGTGTATTTTCCCAGTAATATTGATGCCCAGAGTGTCATGTTGGGGTTCTCACATGCTCTCTGTGCTGGTCTGGCCAGGAAGGCTTGATCTTTATTGCAGTACGTTGAATGCGCAGTCCTTTCTCACGTTTCCTTAAAGTTACTACTTCACATACCACCAAATGGAGTCTTCGTTTGTTGTTAGTTGATCCTCAGATAAAATTTCAGTGTATTTGATCAATCTTATTCATGATAAATTTTTGTTTAGTAAACTTTGTTACATGGGTTAGAAAACTACTCAAGAACGCCTTTGCCAGAGTTGTTCTACCTACCATATTCATGAATGTAGCTATTCATCTGACTAGTCTATCCTGAATATTGTCGATGATACACTCAAAGTTTGTTTTACAGGTTCATTGATGGACTATTGATAGTCTAAGGTACCTACCAAGGATCTTTCCTATCTTTATTCCTAGGGTGACTATGACTGATTCTTGGAGGTATGCAGTGCCATTTGTTTAAAGGATAAGTTCGACTAGTTGATGTTTATTGCCTATACAAAATTTTTGCAAAAGTTCTTCATAGTATCTTTAATATTCTTACAATTGTGACTGTAGCTTTTCCTATTAAAATTAGGTCGTCTGCAAAGAACTTGTGAGATAAGAAGGGCCTATTTTGTGAAATTCTAATTGGAGCTCATTCCTTACGGGAGACTTGGAGTTCAATGTTTCTTGATAAAACTTTCATGCACAGAATAAATAAAGATAGAGACATAGGGTCCCCTTGACTAATACCTTGAGTTGGGCAGAAGAATTCCATTCTAGAGCCATTCACAAGGATAGGGATTCGGCTTGTGGAGACACATAGCGTGATTAATTTAGTGATACTTTTGGGTAAATTAAAGTAGTGTAACATGTGAGTTAGAGCTACCACCAAAGTTAGTGTCCATTAACCCAGTTTTCCATGTTTCCATGCTTAAAAAGTGTTTTGGAGATCCATAGTGGGTTATTCTGATTGAGAGTACTCGAGTAAAAGACAAAACTTGAGCTACGAGGAGATTCCTATCCAAATCCTTAATCGTTAGGTTTGCAAGTTAAGAACCAAAGAGATTGCATCTGTAAAGTGTTGTGGAGAAGCCAATTTGTAAAGGAAGCTACTTGGGAGGCGAAGGAGGATATGAAGGCCAAATACCCTCATTTATTCCTGCCTGCTGACGATTTAAGAGTTTATCGTAATGATTTCCTTCTAAGTTCTTGAATTCCTATTTTTTGAGTTCTCTTTACATTCTGAGTTTGATAGATTCTAGAGCTCTAGAGTCTGATTGAGGATTGATTTGATGTGTTGAATGTTAAATTGTTTTACTTGGTGAGTTTCTTGACTGATTGATTGCATGAGTGAGATAAGAGTTGTATGATTGTTGGAGTCCATAGAAAGATTCATGCCTTGAATAAGTTTCCTAATTTGTCTTCATTCGAGGATGAATTATCCGAAGGGAAGATAATGTAACATCCCCTAATTCTTTCCACCTAGTATAAGTAGATTCATAGAGAAAACTCAGAAAATGACTAGAAAAAATTTACTAGACGAGAACCATGAGGTCATCTACGGCCCATAGCAGAGGCCCCATAAATCCCAAGGTGACTTGGTGAAATTTTCTAAGTCTGAGGCCCATGTTTGAGACAACATATGACCCGTAAAATTTTATTGTCAATTGTGACTCCTTATTTGGCTAGTAGATTTGATAGAACTGTTGATTGTCTTCTTGAACTCTTTGATGTTTCTTCTCCAGTTTTTGAGTCTGTTCTAGTTGAAAGAATCTATAGAGATGGTGTAGTGCCCATCGATCATAAGGATACCCTTACTGATTTGATTGAGTTAGAGATGATTGATTTCGATGTGATTCTTGGAATGGATTGGCTTCATGCCTGTTATTCCTCCATCGATTGTAGGACCCAAATCGTTAAGTTTCAATTCCAAAATGAACCAGTCTTACAGTGGCAGGGTGACTCTGCTGCACTTAAGGGTATGTTTATTTCCCACCTTAGGTCCAAAAAGTTTATCTCTAAAGTTTGTATCTATCACCTCGTGTAAGTTATGTCTGATGATGTTGAGCAACCTACTCTTGAGTCAGTCCTGATTGTGAATAAGTTTCCTAAAGTATTTCTTAAGGATTTGCCTGGAGTTCCTCCTGACAGAGAGATTAACTTCTTGTTTGATATTCTCGCTGATACTCAGCCTATCTCTATTCCACCATATAGGATGACCCCCGCTAAGTTGAAAGAATTGAAAGAGAAATTCAGAGATTTGTTAGAGAAGGACTTTATTAGGCTGAGCGTTTCTCCTTAGGGTGCTCCTGTCATATTGATGTAAAAGAATACGGGTCTTTCAGAATGTGTAATGATTATATGCAACTGAACAAGGTCACAATAAAGAATAAATATCCTCTCCTCATGATAGATTATCTGTTTGACCAGCTCTAGGGTGCCTCTTGCTTCTCAAAGATAGACCTCAGATCTGGTTATTATCAGTTAAAGGTAAGGGAAGACATCCCAAAAATAACCTTTGGGACACATTATGGCCATTTTGAGTTCTTGGTCATGTCCTTTGGGTTGACTAATGTGCCTGCTACCTTTATGGATTTGATGGACAAAGTGTTCAGATAGTACCTACAACATGTTCATGATCGTCTTTATCAATGACATTTTGGTGTATTCAAGAGATAACGAGAAGCCTGCCAAGCACCTCAAAATTGTCCTCCAAACTCTCAAAGACCATTAGTTGTATGCAAAATTTTTAAAGTATGAATTTTGGCTCAAGTCAGTGGCTTTTCTAGGCCATACAGTCTCAGGTGATAGCATTTGAACAGACCCTCAAATTATTGAAGCAGTTAAGAACTGGTCCAGACCAAACTATCCAGCTCACATAAGAAGTTTCTTGGGGTTGGCAGGCTATTACTGTAGATTTGTTAAAGGATTTTCTTCCATATTCTCACCATTGAAAAAACTGAGTCAGAAGAAGGTTGAATTTCAGTGATCCGATGAGTGTGAGAAGAGCTTCCAAGAGTTGAAAACAAGATTGGCTATTGCACCAATTCTAACCTTCCCTGATGGAACAAAGGATTTTGTAATATATAATGATGCATCAAGAGTGGGATTGGATTGCATGCAGAGGGAAAACGTGATAGCTTATGCCTCTAGGAAGCTTAAGGTTCATGAGAGGAACTATCTAACACATGATCTTGAGTTGGCACTGGTGGTATTTGTACTTAAGGTTTGGTGCCACAACTTATATGGAATACATGTGGATATGTTTACTGACCACAAGAGCCTGCAGTATGTCTTCAATCAGAAATAGCTCAACCAGCGACAGAGGAGATAGTTAGAGCTGCTCAAGGACTATGACATGAACATTTTCTACCTCCTAAGTAAAGCAAACATTAGTAGCTTTTCAATGCGTAGTACAACCAATGTTGAGAAAGGGAAGAAAGATTTGGCCAAGTAAGTGGATAGATTGGCCCAATTAGGAGTTCAACTCGAAGAGAATGATAAAAGATGAGTCAATTCCCAAAATACGCCTTCTTTATCTTTAGTAGTAGAGGTGAAGGAAACGCAAGACCAAGATCCTGTTTTGCTTCAGTTGAAGGAAGCTGTCCATAAACAAAAGGTGATGATTTTCTCCAAAGGGGGAGATGGTTTGTTGAGATACCAAAGTAGATTATGTGTACCAAATGTTTATGGTGCTTGAGATAGAATTATGGATGAAGCCCACAACTCTAGATATTCTACTCATCTTGGCTTTACGAAGATGTACTACAACTTAAGGGAAGTCTATTGCTGGAGGTAGAATGAAGAGGAAAATTGCTGAGTTTATTCCCAAGAGATCGAATTGTCAACCAATTAAAGTCGAGCATCAAAGGGCACATGGATTGGCTCATAGATTTGAGATTTCTAAATAGAAGTGGGAAATGATCAACATGGACTTCATTACAAGTCTTGAAGGCAATATGACTTTGTATGGGGGGTTGTAGATAGGATGACCAAAATAGCTCACTTCTTAGCGATTAAGACGACCAACACTGTAGAAGAGTATGGAAAGTTGCACATCCGCGAGATTGTGAGGTTGCATAGAGTTCCCTTGTCTATTATCTCAGATAAAGGAGCTTAATTCACATCCCAATTTTGGAGATCGTTTTAGAAAGGATTAGGTACTAAGGTGAATTTGAGCACCGTCTTTCATCCTCAGATAGATGGCCAAACAGAGCGTACCATTCTAACCTGGAGGATATGTTATGGGCTTGTGTCCTTAACATTAAGGAAAATTGGGATGACCATTTACCTCTAATTGAATTTACTTATAACAATAGTTACCATGCAAGTATTTAGATAGCTCCCTATGAGACTTTCTATGGGAGACGATGTTGGTCACCAATTAGGTGGTCTGAGGTTGGAGAGCCGAGTTTATTAGACCCAATCTTGTTCACCAATCAATAGAGAAGGTAAAAATTATTAAAGAAAGGTTGAAGACTATGCAAAGCTGCCAGAAGTCCTACAGTGATGTGAGAAGGAGATACTTAGAGTTTGAGTTAAGTCATTGGGTATACTTAAAAGTGTCAAAGGCTGTCACGAGATTTGGGAAAATGGGAAAGCTAAGTCCTCGTTATATTGACCATTATCAGTTTATCAAGAGTATTCGGAAGGTTGCTTATGAGTTAGAGTTACCTTCTGACCTAGATGTGATTCATCTTGTTTTTCACGTCTCAATATTGAAGAAATGCTTGGAAATCCTTCATTGGAAATCCCTGTTGATAGTATTGGAGTGAAGAATAACTTGTCCTATTATCTCTAGGTTTGAAAATTGAGAACCAAAGAGATAGCCTCAGTAAAAGTCCTGCGGAGAAATCAATTTGTTGATGAAGCCATGTGGGAGGCTGAGGACAATATGAAAGCTAAATGCTTCTATCTGTTCATGCCTGATAACGAAAATGTTGAAGGTAATGTACCTACTCTTGATTTTAATTGATTTTTCCATCCTGAGTTGATTTTATATTCTTGAGTTTGAACAGAGATTGTCAAGAGTGTTGATTGGTCGCTAGTTTGATTGGTGGATTGATTTTTGAGAGGAGTCTCAATTGTTATTCATGCCTTGATGTCCGTATTTACTCTTTATTGAGGGTGAATGACTCCAAGGGAGAGAAAATGTAATACATGATAAAATTACCAAAATATCTCCAAATAAGAGACACTCTCATAACGAGTCTTCCCAAAATCTAATAGCAAATTCGAGATCGGAAATGTGATTAGCACGAAAGATTGTGTAGGAAAATGGACTTAGTTGATTTTTAGAGCAACTGAATCGAAAGATAATTTTTTGATGCGAAAATGCAATTCCTAAAAAGTGCACGAGATGTTCGCATCGTGGACTTATCACAGACTTACACTTGGGTTGTGATCCCAATATTTTCTCTGGGATCAAAAAACCCGATTGAGAAATTTCTTATGAAAAACCCCTAAAAATGACCGAATTCGCGATGCGGACTTGGTATGTCAATGGGAAAAATCTTAGTTTTTCGTAAGGGGAATTCCAGACTTTTTCCAACCTCTCCAGAACTTAAGAAAATGAACAGAATAGGTCATTTTGAGCGTGAAAAGAGTTTTACCACATATTCTTAAGCCTTTCCAAACTTTTAACGTAGATAGGGCTAAGGAGAAGAGAGGAGGATCGTGGGTTAAAGAGAATTGAGGACAAATTCTTGCAAGAAAGATTGTCGAACTCCATACTAGGTATGTAAAGTTAAACTAGAACATGAAAATTTCTTCCACGTGCCCCTATTGATGGTAATAGACAAAATTGTGAATGTATTGAGTCCCCATGCATGTTTCTTGAATGTTTACATATAAATTATATAGTTTCTATGTATTTTCATATGTTGATGATCATCATAATCTTGATTTACTAAATAAATACTTTTAACAAGTTACTACATAAATCTTATATGTTATTTTGTAAAAGGATGGATGAATGAACCTAGTGATTGAGTTTAGCGCCATGATTTAAGAATGTTAATTGTGATTGTGATGTAAATAAGATGGTAAGTTGAAAGAACTTAATGGTCCTATGAGCCTTCATAAATGAACTCTAAATATGGGTCTAGTTGATAGTATCCTTAATGACTGGTCAAAACCCCTCTAGAAAAACATGATTGAGAGTTGATGTCACGACCCAAGCCTAGGTCCTAGACGTGACACAGCAAATCAGAAACCCAAAAGGACACCAAATAAGCCTTTTAACATATCATCACACATCCTTGGTCGTGGAAGAAATCAAACAAAAATAAGAGAATAGAAATAAGGGTAAAGGCACTAAAGCAATCTATCATAGCTTAAAACATACAAGCGTCAAGAGAGTCAAAGCTCATAGCATCACTACATAACTTGTCCAACAACACCTGTAAACTTAGAATTTAACGGGGGCCAGGACAACTTTCTAGGCTCACCCTTTTTAGTATTAAAGTGCTCATCATGAGGAAATAATACAAGCAAAAAAAAAAAAAAGCTAACATCCCAGAACTTGAGGACTCACTAAAAGCTATCTTCAAGATATCAAAACTAGCCATGAGTAGGATAATCGTGAGGACCTCCGGTTCCTATATGGTAACATCATATAGGCATAGAGTGTAACGACCCCAAAAAGTGTCCAAAAATATTCCTCGGAACCGCCCAGAATCTTAATTTCCATATATCTCAAAATTTATGTGTTATTTCGGAAATCCAACTTCATATTCTTGTTTAGGGGGAAAATTGAGTGGGGAATGTGTCTAACCCGAATTTTAGAGCAACTGTAGCAAAATTCAACATTTTAAAGTGTCAAATTTCAGTGTGTAGTGCGCGTTCTTGGCACGACACACCTCTGTGTTATTTTTGTCCAGTTTTTGTTGTCAAGTCCAAGGACTTTAGGTCATGGGCCTAAGAATTTCCACACATGAAAATACCTATATTTAACCTTATTTCACCCTCATATCATCCAGGACATTCCCAATACTCACTCAAACACTTAGTCTTATATTTCTCTCAAAATTTAAGTGCCAAAACCCTCTCCAGGTCTTAAAGAATTCTAACTAAGTTTCAAGTCTCCATCTCCATTTTCTTCAAGGATTCTCCATAAGCTAAGGTATGTGAGTTTCTTTCACCCATGATATCCAAGCTTCTTTTTACTCTAATTCGCATGATTTAAAGTTGATTTACTCATGAATCTTATTTATTATGAAAATCACTACACACTATATTGGGGTTTACGAAATTGTGACTGTTTTACTATGTTTTGAGTTATGAGTCTAAGATCTATTGTGTGTTAAAGGGTTTTGATGTATATTGTTTGATGGTGTTACCAAGTATCTCTTGATGGTTTTACATTGGATTTTATAGCATGATAACACTCTTGAATTGCAAGGTATTACACCAGTATTGCACACTCACCAAGTGCTTGATAAAATGCCTTTTAAAGGATTCTTTAAGTTTTGATGATCTATTAGTTGAGTTATGATTCAAGTGACTATATGATGATTATGATCTTTCTAAAGATGTGTTTAAATCATGAAAATGTTGATGATGTTTTAGGGCCGGATAAGCCCCCTTTCTTAAGATTATGCCTCTTGTGAGCCTTTGATGTTGATGTTATTGAAAGGGTAATGTTGATGATGACCCATTCTTATGATTGAAGTTAAGCTCACCATTTGAGATCGATGATGTTGAGAGTTACTCTTGCCATGTCTCTATGTTTATTACAAGTTATTAAAGGATGGTTAGCTTATATATTCTGTGGGATTAGACTTAGCACCGAGTGGACTAGAGCTGAGTCCCCAAGTTTTAGAACTACGTGCCACTATAGGTGAAGGGATTAGAGGTGACCCTAAATCTCCAAAAGGCGAGTACCTTAAATATGAGGGCTTGAGGAAAGTACCAGAGTCCGGGCTTGAGCAAGTACCGAGTCCAAGAACAGGAGGCGAGTAGCTGGTTCACACAAGGCTTAGTGGATCCACTTAGGCATTACGAGGTTCACCTTGGCAAGTGACTTCCCCTTTTCCTCCGATGTGGGGTTGACATCGGGGTTCGGAGTGGTAGCTCACTTGGTCTGATTTTATATCAGTTGAGGTTTCTTCCCTCCCAATATATTATGAACTTACAAGTTGATTTGGATTGTGAGCACGGTTTTACTTCAAACATCATTCATACATGTCATATTGTTAGTATGTTATTCATTGCTTATGATTATGCATTTTACTTATGATGCCTATCTCTTGTTACATTACATCCCACATACATAGTATATTCAAACTTACTAATACATACTTTATGCCTGGATGATGTCACAATTTAGGAACCGTTGTACCGTTTGATCATCCTTCTCCTTCATATGGCTAGTACGATTGTCTCTCAAGCTTGTTGGTGAGTTCTCCATTCCGGGGAAGTTGGTTATGATCTCTTTCTATGTACTAAAGGTATCTTTTCTTATTTATGTATTGAATATGAGGGTGAGCCTAGTTTTTTGTCATTGCTCCCACTTTTATCTATGTCGTAGAGGTGTTGTTTGACAAGTTATGTATCTATGCTATGAGCCTTGACTCTCTTGTTTCTTGATGTTATGATACAAAAATTTACCCTTAGTCCCAATTCCCTTGTTTATGCTTATGTCTCATTATTATTTTATTTGCTTCAGCAACCAAGGATGTGTAATGATATGTTGTGAGGCTTGTTTGGGGTTCCTTCGGGTTCCTCATTCGCTGATCAAGTCTAGGACCTACGCTTGGGTTGTGATAAAGATGGTATCAAGAACTAGGTTGTTAGATCCTCGGAGTCTAACACACTGCATTGATTAGAGTCTTATTCATGGTTGTGTTGTGTACCACAACTGTGAATAGGAGGCTATGAGATGTTTTAGGATATATTTCCCTTCTTCATGTTCTAAGTCATGCTATAGAGTTGAAGTGTCATGACCCGAAATTCAGGTGTGATGGCACTCGTCTTATCCCACCAAGACAAGTCAGCCTACAACCAAACTATAACATTAAAAATGCGAAATTATAAAAAAATACAAGTTCAATTATGGATAATGGTCAACTTAATGAAAATTCCCGAAAACCTGATTTTCACGTGCACAAGCTTCTAATGTATTATAATAGATTTGAAAGAAATCACAAGTATCAAATGATATTGTCTCTAGAATAGAACAAAATCATAAGTAGGAGTAAGAACTCAGCTGGGATGGCAAATAGCAACCTCTTGCAAGCTCCACAGGAAGCCTCGGACAAGAAAAAGCAGAGAGTATCACGACAATCAGGGCTCGCAACCTACAAAATTATTATAGCAAAGGGGGTAAGTACCAAACACACGGAACTCAACAAGTGAAACTAACTTAAAGTAAAATAATGAAGAACCAAGTAACTCCTTAACACCCAACCACATACCGCCA
>JAABOM020118399.1:0-22970 GCA_011800125.2 Solanum clarkiae | reverse complement strand
TATATAGTATTTTATTTCATTTTTATGGAGTCTTGGACGCTTGGAGATAGAAAGCACAGGAGAACACTATTTTCCTTGTAATTTCATTGAACTTTGGATTTTGCTTATTTTGTTCGAGATTGTGACCCATGGATTCATTGATTCTTCAATAGTAAGTTCTTTATTATGAATTCTTTGTGTCATTGTGGGTTCTTTTTCTTGAATATTTTAGGCTTAGGGTTGTGAGAACCATGACAAATCAATAAGATAGACGAATATAGGGTAAATCTTGGGGTTGATTAGCGTATATATCATAGTAATCTTCACTTTAATTACTTCCTTAATGATCGACACATTATGGTAAGCCTGTATTCATCACATGCCCAAAAAGGATATCTTGATTAGGAAACGAGTTCTATGATGGAAATTTAGGGTTTTTGACCTGGTCTAAGTACTTGAGATCGAAAGGTGAGAGTATTTTGGGATCGAAAACAAGGGTTAATAAGTATATGTTCTGAGACCGAAAAGTGATGAATGACATGCATCTAAGAAGGATCGAGAGGTAAATTAGATATAACATAACTTGTTAGATCTTGTATACATGATTATGAATGAGTTTACCACTAGATTCAACCATCACATGAAATGTCATGAGGAACACAATCTTAGTGTTCAGTCAATCAGTTAAAATCTAATTGTCTTTGCACTTATTTGTTACTTTACATTAGTATATTAGTTTATAAAAACCAAAATTCCCTTATTTACTTTATGTCCTTTTGTTTTGAGAATAGATATTATATCTGAAAATGGTGCTAATAGACTTATTCTCACGCATTTCCTGTGGTATTGACCTCAACTCTGATTGAGTTCTATATTTGATCAACGACCACTTTACTATTCCTTTCGGAGTGTAAATTTAGGCGTATCATGGGGCACTGATAAAGTTTGATGATGGATTGGAGATTAATGATTCTTTTCCAGATGAGAGAGTGTTGGCTGCATCTCATGATCTAATACCTTGGTTTGCTGACTATGCAAACTACTTGGTAAGTGATATCGTGCCACCCAACCTGAACACAGATTAGCATCAGAAGTTTCTATATATGATGTGAGGAAGTTCTTTTGGGATGACCCATACTTGTTTTATGTATATGCTAATAGGATCATTCGTCACTGTGTTCTTGAGGTTGAGATGATGAGCATACTTGAGGCATGCCACTCGTCATTGGTGGGTGGGCATCATATTGGAATTCAAACATCACACAAGATATTACAGTGTGGGTATTACTGGTCCACCATCAACCAAGACGCCCATGACTACGCCAAAATTTATGGCAGGTGCCAAAGAAAAGGTGGGGTTTCCCGCAAACATAAGCTCCCTCTAAACCCCATTATGGTGAATGAGTTATTTGATGTATGGTGGATACTTTTTATAGGACAGTTTATTAGCTCAAATGGAAATAAGTATATCCTAGTTACTGTGGATTATGTGTCGAAGTGGGTTGAGGCCGTGGCCCTACCTAATAATGAGGGAAAAAGCATCACAACATTTCTGAAAAAGAACATCTCCTCAAGGTTTGGCACCCCTTGGGCAATAATCAGTGATAAGATTATCACTTCTGCAATAGACTTTTTGAAGCTCTTCTTGAAAAGTATGAAGTGAAACATTGGGTGATGACGCCTTATCATCCTTAAACGAGTAGGTAGGTGGAGGTGTCCAATAGGGAAATTAAATAGATTCTATCCAAGACTGTGAATGCAAACCAGACAGATTGGTCGTGAAATCTAGATGATGCATTATGGGCATACCGGACGGCATTCAAGACCTCTACAGGCATGTCGCCCTACCAACTTGTCTTTGGGAAAACATGTCACTCGCCATTGGAACTTGAGCATAAAGCAATGTGGGCTTTGAAGAAGTTGAATCTAAATTAGAATGATATGACAAACTCTAGGCTGAGTCAACTCAATGATCTTGATGAGTTTCGGCTGAAGGGATATGAGACCAAACAAAGAATGAAGACACAACATGACCATTAGGAGACTTAGTGCTACTCCAAAATTCAAGACTGAAGTTATTCCATGGGAAGCTCAAATCCAGATGGTTGGGACTCTTTCGAGTAGCACGCGTCTTTGATCATGAGGCTATTGAATTAGAGAGATGAAATGGAGGAACTTTCAAAGTAAATGGCCAAAGAGCAAGCCATATCTTGGAAATGTGGAAGAGATAAAGACAGTTGAAGAATGGGACCTTGAGAAAGTCAGAGTACTCAAGCCATCTATGTCGTGCCGCAACAATAAATCAGGCACTGCTTGGGAGGCAACCTAAGGAACCCCGACACTTAGGCGCCTAGGTATGCTTTTTGACCCCTTATGTTTTATCTTGATTTAATTTGGTGCATTGGGGACAATGCACATCTTTTTCGATATGGTGAGGGTAGTTATGTGTCTCAGTGAAGTCTGAGTAGCTTGGGTCCATAACTATCTCAATTTTTTATCCCGGGATTTTCTCGCCTGTGTTACTTTTCCCTATGGATATTTACTTTCTGTTGAAGTGGCACGTTTAGGATGTTTAGATAATATTTGTATCTTATATTTTCAATACTTATGCTATATAACATGTTTTTGTGTTTTGTTTGAAAAAAATGATACCTACCAAAATTTTGATTAGTAGTTAGATAGCAACCGTGCATATTTAGGTGGGTGATAATGTATGTTCTAATAAGTGAGGATAAATTGAGATAAAAAGCATGATCTAAAAATCTTTTGTTGATAATGTATACAGTGCCATGTGAGCATGAGCTAATTTGCTAGATTGATATGTTTTCTGCTAATTTAGAACTTGTCCTATTCCTCTAAGTTGGCTTGTAGATTAACTTGTTTAGGAAAGGATCTTAGACCATTGTTCTTAAATAACCTACTTAGCCTAAAATGACCAACCAAAATGATGAGATAATCCCTTGTTCCTAATGTTTGAGCCTAATATGTACGTATTCTTTGGAAACACCTGATTAACCTAGCGGCGTTAGTTGTAAAATCCTAAACTTGGCCCTGGTCCTTCCTTGAATATTGTGCACCTTGACTGAGGCAAAAAACTAAGTTGAGTATGGCTACCAAAAGTGGCCCAAGTTTGGGGGACATATATTGTGCACCTCAACACAGGCCAAAAGCCTACATTGAGGCTGGCTGGTGTAAGGGTGAAACAAAAATAAGGGGGTGAGTATGTGATATGGAAAAAAAGGAAAAATCATATACTGGGTGCAAGAAAAACATGTGATACCTTAGTTGTGAGCTAAAAAGTGAAATGAAGTGTAGAAACAAGGCAAAAAATTGAAAAATGAAAAGAAGGCACACTGGAAATCTTGAAATAAGAAAAAGGGAGAATAAGGTGAAAATAATAGAGTTGGTAGGGCAAAATGGTAGAAAAACGCAGTGTTAAGGAGGGACTTTAGTCAATACTTTCCCATAAGATCATACCAAAAGCCCCCCGATCCTACATTACAAATCGAAAAAGTCCTAAAGTGATCCTAGTCCAGTTAGTTGAAGATCTGAGTCATGAATATAGGGGAAAGCATATGGTGTTAGAAATTATGCACGGATATCTTTTGTGAGACTGAGTGATCTTGCATAGTCCCAAGATTAAAAATTAAAACATTATTGAGTTTCAGATATAGGACTTCTTTCTGTGAGGGTACTTGCATTGCATTGTTAGCATTAGACTTGTTCAGTGACTATGGATTGTTGATACTCCCTTGCTTGTCATAGTTGAGTTATGATGTGCTGTCAAAATACAAAACATTTGATGCCTAAAACATGGGATTTTATGTGTTCTCAATGTGACATTTATGGTTTTTATGTCTTTTTGTATTTGTTTCTGCAGAAAATATAGGTTGGCTTGATTTTGGGAAAAGTTGCAGATTTTGCTAATTTTCAGGAACTACAGACACTCCTATGAGTCATAGCTCAAAATACAAGTCGTAGAGGCTATCTCGTATCAGTTAATAGTGTTCAAAAACAAAATCTGAAAATTTGAAGTACATCTATACAAGCTCAAGTATAAGTCATAGTCCCTTTTACGACTCATAAAGAGAGGCCTCATAGCAATCAATAGTGTTGCTAAAAATTAGATCAAGAAATGCAAGTATAGACTATGAGAAGGCACTACAAGTTGTAGACCAGACTACGACTCTTAGAGGTTGATCATAGTAGTGAAGTCCAAAATACCAAGTGCTGACCATGAAAGCCCGATTACGACTCATAGGGCAACCTCCAATTCGTAACTGCGTATCGTAGTAGATGCCGACCAGATTTTCTTATTATTTGAAGGACCTTTTGTAAATATTATAAATGGTATATTTTAGGGTTTTAGGGGCAACTTTGATTCATTATTCAACATATACACAGATTTAGAGAGGTTTTGAGAGAGAATTTCTAGGGTTTATCTTTTGAGAATCAAATTTGGAGATTAGATTCACTTGTGGGTTAACTTCATTATTCAAGATTGTTATTCTAATTGCAAAGTGGATTTCATTATTCTTCAATTTTCTTAGGTAAGAAATCTACCATGTTTTCATTATTCATTGTTGGTTTGTTTGCCCAAGACATGAGTGGCTAAACCCACATCTTGGGGTTATGGGAACCATAAGTAGCTAGCTTAGAAACTTAGATTATTTGCACTTCTTGAGTTGGGTATTTGCATGTATTATCCATTTTCCTTCCTTTTGCTTGTTGTTTAATGGTGGCCAATATTAAAACACGCTTAGTGTCATGAACCCGATCAAGGTAGTGGTGAATAGGAAAAGGAAATGGGTGATAGAATTTGACTGATGTGTTTTCATCCAATCAACCAAACCCAACCGACGAGAGGTTGACTGGGACATTAGATAATGATTAGTTTCGCACACTATGGTAGCCGGCCAAATACCATAGTGAAATTTGACCTTCATCTTAGCCCAAGGGTTTGAAGAACTTAAGTTACCATCCTACATGCAATGTCCTAATTTAGGTTGTGTTATCCGGGGTGTTTGAGTTAGTGAATCATGGGGAACACAATTTGCCAAGTTTCTCTCCAATTTGATAGTCTCTCCATTTTAATAATTTAGTTTAATTTTCCATCAATTATTGCAAAACCCACCTTTCCTTAAGAATGAGTTGTTTGATATTTGAATTGATTGTTCGTGAATCAAAGTGGCAAAGCCCCATTTTCCCTAGGGATTTGACCCTAATCTCGATTAGGTTTTTTACTATTGACGATCATTTTATCCTCAAAGTGAAAGGTACGTTTTGAGGGACATCAAAATTAATGGCGCCATTGCCAGGGAATATGGCGAGGTTTTGAGTTGATTTCACTAGTAGCTGTTTCTTAATTCTCTTTTATTTTTCTTTTGTTTTTGTCTTTGTAGTTTAGTTTCTTTTGCAGGGTATATTAGGTGTATGCCCAATACAAGGAACCAAGAAAGACTTTTAGCTCCAATCAATCTTGAGATCCAATGTGTTGCAAAGAGAATGGCCCAAGAAAATGTGAATATTGCAGTTGATGAAGCCATGAACCAAAATGACGATGATATTGGTAGAGAGGAAAATCCACCACTAAGGGAAAATAGGCCACATTATAGGGATTTCAACAAGAATGTAGATAGATGGAACCAATATCGATTGAATCCCATAGCGATGGATGTCACAGGAGCTATACTGTTTCCACCTTTACCGGCCGACACTAAGTTCATGGTGTCAAGTGGATTACTCCAAATGCTTTAGAACTGTGTTTTGTTTGCAGGGTTACCTTCCGAGGATCCTCACAGTCATCTTCTTAATGTTTCTTTTGTGTGCAAGAGTGTGATGGGTATACAAAATCTTTCTATGGACGCTGTCAATTTAACTGTGTTCCCTCTATCTCTTACCGGTAATGCAACAATATAATTGTCAGAAATCCTACAGAGCTCAATCACCAGTTGGTAAGAATTGCAAAGAGCTTTCTTGGAGAGATACTTTTCAAGGTTCAAAAAGCTCAAACTTAATGATCAAATCAATAACTTTGAGCAATTGCCAGGTGATTCTATTAAAACAACCTGGGACAGATTTACCCAGTGCTTGAGAATCATTCCGGACCATTAAATCATGGAGGATGCCTCAGTGGATATTTTCTATTGGGCTCTTGATGAGAATAGTCAAGTGTGCACCGACACCATTATGGGAGGCATGTTCTTAGATCATCCGTTCACAAGGATAGCGGAATGGATGGAGTAAGTAGTCAAGACCAATAGAGAATGGGGCAAAGGTAGAGATCTTCTACAAGGAGCTCATGTGTGGTGAGTGTTAGTTTGGAGCAAGCAAAAATCAATGATGAGATCATGCAACAACTTTCTCAACTCCGCACGAGTATGGACTTGGTGGTTAAACAAAACCAAGAGAGAGTTCATGCGATAGTCCACCAACCACCTAGAGCACCCATGTATGAAGAACATTTGTTTGATGAGGATGCTTGCTTTGTCAGAGTTCAAGCGGTGAGTTTTTGGAATAATGCCCAAGGGTCCAATCCGGACTATTGGCATCAAGGTTCCTAAAATCAAGGCCAGAACTATAACCGAGAGGATGCATATAGAGATAACCATGGTGGTTATTTTGAGAGAGATAAGGTGCCAGAAGCTGAGTTAGGTTGAAGAGATGGGTACAGAGAAGGTCTTTATATGCCTCCTCAAAATCGGGATGCTAGTTCTAGTAATTCAAGGATAGAAGAGTTATTTGATAAGTTGTTGAAGAAGGCCGACAACCAAGATAAGACTTTGAAAGGAATGAAGTTCAACATTTATAAATATCAACCAAAAGATAGAGTCTCATTTAGAGGCCATCAAGAAACTCAAGCAATAATTTGGTCAAGTGTCCCTCCAATTAAATCAATGCGAAAAAGGTACTTTGCCGAGCAATACAATTCAAAATCCTAAGAATGAGGGACATTGTATGGCGGTTATGACGAGGAGTGGAAAGAGTACCATTGACTCTCCAATGCTAGTAGTTGTTGATGAGGATCGTAAAAAGACAATTGATGACAAAGTTGAGGTTGAGGAAATAGCTTTGGCCACCAATAGTGTGAGAGGTGAAGGAGCAAGAAAAGAGCAAGACTATACCCAGACCTCCTCCTCTTTTTCCCTAAAGGCTCAAGCAAAAAGAGGAGGATGGTAAGTTGAAACACTTCCTCTCCATGTTGAAACAATTGTCCATCAACATTCCCCTTATTGAAGCATTGAAGAAGATGCCTAGGTATGCTAAATATATAAAGGATTTGGGACTAAAAAGTGCATGGTGAGCCAAGATCTTTCACAAGAGCTCCAACATTGTAGTTCTATACTACCAAATGTTTAGTCCAAAAAAGGAAAGATCCGGGGGCATTTACCATCCCTTCTACCATCGGCGATGCAGAGTTTGCAAGAGTGTTATGTGATTTCGGAGCAAGCATAAATTTGATGCCACTTGTCGTGATTAAAAGCTTGGTTTAGGTTCACCTACTCCTACAAGAATGAGGTTACTAATGGCCGATAGGAAAATAAGAAGCCGGAGGGGATACTTTATGATGTGCTAGTCAAAGTGGATAAGCTCACATTACCAACAGATTATGTAATTCTTGATCGTGAGGTCGACTTTGAAGTCCCTATTATTCTGGGAAGACCATTTTTGGCTACAGGGAGAGCCCTGGCGGACATGGATTCGGGTGTACTCAGGTTTAGGGTAAATAATGCAGAAGTGATTTTTGACATTCGCCAGTCTATAAAACACCCTAATGAACTCAAAAGTGAAATGTGGGTTATTAAGGAATTTTGAACACTTAAGATTACTAGGTCGTGCCGTGATATTAAATCAGGCACTGTTTGGGAGCCAACCTAAGAGGTTTTAATGCTTTTGTTTGATTTTGACTTTATTGGTAATTTGTGAATTTTTAGGTAGTACTTTGTTGGTGTGTTGATTTTTGTTTTTAGACATTGGATTGGTTGTATCTTGGTATAATGGTCTGTGTTGAGATAAAATTGTAGGTTTTGAACAAAGTGGAAAGGTGCAGAAAATAGCAGTTGAAATAGCCTCTACGGCGAGGCCTATGAGCTGTAGTGAACACTATAACTCGTAGTTCTGCTTCGTAGAGTGTAACAATGATCACTTGATGTTGGTACTCACACAACGAGCCAACTTTATGACTCATAGTCCAAGTTACGAGTTGTAAATGGGGTTCGTAGCACCCAGGTATGATTTCAAAGTTTTTTCTAAGTGTTTAGTGGTCTACGAGACCAAGACCTACAGGCCTAGTCCGAGATACGACCCGTAGTGGGGGTTTCATAGACCCGACTTAGGTAAATTTTTAATTTAACTTGGTAACCTTTATATAGGGTCAAAATCATTTTGACTCCAATTTTAACCCTAGGTTACCAAAATTATCCATTAATCCTTTCCCCCATTATTTCACGACAAATTTTTCGGTCACCCATATTCTTTTTGGCAAGTTTTTCTGTGGCTAGGGAGTTGGCCACCATCTTCTCTTTCTACTTCACTTAATTCACCCACATATAGTGTGTCCCTTGGTTTACTTTATTCTCTAAATTTATTTTACTTTGGATGGTTTGAATAAGCATGGAGATAAAGGTTTGCACCATAGCATACCATGTTTGTGTATGATGATATTGAGATAGAACTAGGGTTGTGTTGGATGAAATTGATCGTGCGAACCCTACGTGGAATAACTTGTCTGTGTTGATCATTTTAGTGATCATGTTAGCATGTGATTTGTTTAATCAATTAGTTATAAATGCGTTTATGTGATTTGTAGTGTTATTATAGCATGATCATGTTTGAGGTTGTGGTGATGTGGTTGAAGTCATGAGTTGATAAATTTGTAATGTGCTTGTTGACTCATCCCTTCAGAGTCCTGAGAATGTGAGTAAATGATTTTATCTTATGTGATCCGGGAATGGTTATGTGAGTGTATTCATAAAAGAAGGGAGATGGATTGATAATGTGTATTGCCATATTCTGAACTGATAGGGTTGATTATTTTCTTGGGAATCTTGTTGAGGGTCCTGGGTAACTTGTACTCATGTTTTGAATGCCGTGTACATCTGAGCTAATTTTGTTGTGTTCATGTATTATGTATTGATTTAGATCTTTCCCTGTTACCTTGAGTTGTATAGGAGATCATATGAATTAGGAAGGGATCTTAGGCCCTTATTCTTTGATTTAATCCACTTTTTCCCAAATGAGCAACCAAATGAAAAAGTTTATCCCCTGTTCCAAATGTTTAAGCCTGGCATGTATCTTTTTCTTTCTTAATACCTAATTATCCTAGCCTTATCTAGTGAAATACCTTAATTTTGGTCCTAGTCTATCCTTGAACATTGTGAAACTTGATTGAGGCAAAATGCCTAAGTTAAGGGTGGCTACCAAAAGTTTCCTTGGTTTGGGGATTTGATATTGCGTACTTTACCACAGGCTAAAAGCCTAAGTTGAGGGTGGCCTATGTTGTGGTATAATAGCAAAATGAGGTGGTGAATTGCAAACAGAAGAAAGAGTATAAAGTCATGTACCGGGTAAAAGAAAAAGAGGAAAGATGCCTTAGATCTAGTTGATAAAGCAAAATGAGTTTGAAAATAAGGCATAAGTTGAAAAATGAAGAGAAAGTACCCGGAAAAACTTGAAAATGAAGAAAAAGGGAGAACAAGTTGAGAAAGATTGAGTTGGTAAGGTGAACGTGTTGAAAAACATGGTTTAAGGTTGGACCTTAATCACTAATTGTCCAAAATTCTATACCAAATCCCTATGATACTATGTTACAAGCCTATAAAGTCTTAAAGTGATCCTAATTCAATTACTTAACAGTCCGAGTTATGAGTATATTGGCAAACCTATGGTATTAACCATAATGTATTAATCTCATTCGTGAGAGCGAGTATGCTTGTACAATCCCATGATCAAATGTTGAAAACACTATTGAGTGTGAGAAAGGTCTTCTTTTCTGTGAGGGTTGGTTAGTATTTGACTTGTTTAGTGAGTGTGAATTGTTGATACTCCTTAATTTGTCATAGTTGAATTGTCAAATGTATCAATGTGTTGTGGTTTACTTATTAGCTACATGATTTGGTTTTGAAAAAGCTGCTATGGGTACCTGAGTTGAATTTGAGTATGGTATATGCCATTGAGTTAATTGCTATTTATTGCTTTATTATCTATCTAGATTGAGTCATCACTTGAGGACAAGCAACAATTCTATACTGAGGATATTGATGTGCTGTCAAAATATAGTATATTTGATGCCTAAAATATGGGATTTTGGGCATTCTTAATGTGCCTTTTTTAATGATTTTTATGTGTTTTTGTGTTTGTTTTTGTAGAAAATACAGGTTGACTTGATTTTGGGAAAGGTTACATATTTCGCAAATTTTTAGGACCTACAAATGCCACTGCAAGTTGTAGACCAAGCTACAAGTTGTAGGGGTTATCTTGTATCAGTTAATAGTGTTCAAAAATAAAAACTAAAAATTTGAAGTTCAGCTATACGAGCTCAAGGACTCGCTTCAACGACTCATAAAGGGAGGCCTTGTAGCAATCAACAATGTTGCTCAAAATTGGACCAAGAAATGCAAGTATGGTCTATGAGGAGACACTTTGAGTCACAGAACAGGCTATGACTCATAGAGGTGGATTGCAGTAGTGAAGTCCAAAATGCCAGTGATGACCACAAAAGCCCTATTATGAGTTCTAGGGCACCCTACGAGTCGTTACTACATGTCATAGTAGACGTCGACTAGAGTTTCTAATTATTTTAAGGAATTTTTTGTAAATATTATAAATAGTATGTTTTAGGGTTTTAAGGGAAGCTTCGATTCATTATTCAACATATACACAGATTTAGAGAGGTTTTGAGAGAGAATTTCTAGGGTTTATCTTTTGAGACTCAAATTTGGAGATTAGATTCACTTGTGGGTTCACTTCATTATTCAAGGTTGTGATTCTAATTGCAAAGTGGGTTTCATTGTTCTTCAATTTTCTTGATTAAGAAATCTACCATGTTTTCTTTTCATTGTTGGTTTGTTTGCCCAAGCTATGATTGGCTAAACCCACAACTTGGGGTTATGGGAACCATGAGTAGCTATCTTAGAAAGCCAGATTATTTACACATCCTGAGTTAGGTATTTGCATGTATTATCCTTTTTCTTTCATTTTCCTTGTTGTTTAATAGTGACCAACATTAAACCCCACCTAGTGTCATGATCTCGATCAAGATAGTGATGAATAGGAAAAGGAAATGGGTGACATAATTTGATTGATGTGTTCTCGTTCAATCAACCAAATCCGCCCAAGGAGAGGTTGACTGGGACAACGAGTAATGGTTAGTTTGGCACACTATCGTAGCCAACCAAGCGCCATAGTGAAATTCGACCTTCACCTTTGCCCAAGGATTGGAAGAACTTATGTTATCGTCCTGCATGCAATGTCCCAATTTAGGTTGTGTTTTCCAAGGTATTTGAGTTAGTGAATCATGGGAAACACAATTTCCCAAGTTTCTCTCCAATTTGATAGTCTCTCGTTTTAGTAATTTAGTTTAATTTTCCATCAATTATTGCAAAACCTCCCTTTCCTTGAGAATTGAGTTGTTTGATATTTGAATTGATTGTTTGTAAATCAAAGTGGCAAAGCCCCATATTCCCATATATTCTGGGAAAATCAAACTTCCATTGAAGAGAAGAAAATGAAAGGCTTTCATAAAAATTCTCGTAGAATCGAGAATGAAGTTTTCATTCTGTACATGTCAGATCATGAATTAGTAACTACTTCCAATTTCCCCCACAAAAAATACCAATTGTGTCAAACTTTCCATTTTGGAATAGTTACAGAATCTCCATGAATAAGATCATTTTCAAACAAAAAGTCAAAATACAAAAAAAAAAATAGAATGAAAAGCATATTGAATTTATCCGATAGTCCCCATTTTGGGAACGTCCAGTGCCAAAGTCACTGAATGGGTAAGTTGTCAATCCTTGGATAATGTAATATACTTAATTCGACCCTAACCTTAGTTAGGTTTTTTTACTATTGACGATCACTTTATCCTCAAAAGTGAGAGGTACGTTTTGAGCGACATCATGTTGTCACATGCACCAGGTTCTATTGGTTTGCTAGATAAATATCTGATCCTGTTTTGAAAAGTTGGTATGGGTATCTGAGTCTATGATTTATGTGATGTATGCTATCGAGTTGAGGTCTGTGTATTAATAGATTATCTATTTAGATTGAGTCAGTCACTTGAGAATAAGAAACAATTTTAAGTTGAGTGTGTTGATGTACTGCCAAAATACAACACTTTTGATGCTTAAAACTCAGAATATTATGTGTTCTCAAAGAGTTGTTAGTTTGGTTTTATATTTTTGTGTGTTTATATTTTTAGGATTACATGTTGGCCTTGATTTTGGGAGAAATTGCAGAAGTTTCTGATATACGAGATCCTTTATGGGTCGTAGACCATTCTATGGGCCGTAGGGTGGTTTCGTGAAGAATTCAAGTGAGGGTATATTTTTTGAATCTATTCTATGAACATGCAGACGAGTCATAGAGGATGGTTCATACCCTAAGGATCAGAGACTTGGATTCCAGTGAGGGTCTATTTTCTGAAGTCTATTCTACAAACATGCAGATGAGCCGTAGAGAGTTTTACGTGTAGTAGAAGATGGTTCGTGCCCTGAGGATCAAAGAATTGAACTTTCAGGAATTTCATCAGAAGGAACCCCCATTACATGTCATAAACCACTGTATAAGTTGTAGAGTTGAAGTCCAAATTTCCAGCAGCTGAGTACGAGACCCCGATTATGGGCAGTGGAATGCAAGACAACCTATAAACTACTTCTATATAGCGTGCCAACAAGTTTTCCTATTTTGTTTATGGCTTGAATTTTAATTATTATAAATAGTTTTTTTAGGTAATTTTTCATAAGTTTTCATCTAGTACTCACAGAACTCAATATTCTGAGAGAAAAAAATTGTAAGATCATATTGGAGAGTTTTTGAGAACACTTGTGGTTGAATTTTATCTTGAAGCTTGTGATTCTTATTGAAGTATGATTTTCTTGTTCTTAATTCTATTTGTAAGTGTTTAATTGTGTTTTCTCAATCCATAATTATTGCATTTACACATAGTATGAGTAGCTAAATTCACAACTAGGGTTGTGGGAACCATGAAAAACTAATAAAGTAAAATCGAATAATTCATAATTCTTGGAAGGTGTATATGCATGTATTAATTAGTTTTCTTTGTTTTGCATGTTTACTAGTGATGACCAATATTAGAACCTGCCTAGTGCTACAGACTGAACCAAGGTAGTAATGAATAGAAAATGAGATTAATCAACATGATTCCATTGATGTGTTCTCATCTAATCAACCAAACTAGGCCAAGGGGAGGTTATACTGGGACTAGAAGAGTTATACTGGGACTAATAGGTGAGGGTTAGTGATGCACACTATGGAGATGGGCGAAGTCACATGGTGAAATTCACCTCTCACATTTGACCAACGGGCTTGGTGAACATAACTGACTATCCTCTATGCTATACACTATAAAAGAATTAGGTTCTCCGATGATACTGAGTTAGGGAATCATAGGGAACACAATACCCTAGTTTCTCTCTATATTGGCTTTTCTCTTATGATGGTTTAGTTTTATTTTCTCATTGATTATTGCAACCCCTCCCGCCCCTTGGGGAAGTAAGTTGGATAATCATGGTGAATTCTCTTGAGTCTACGTATTCCTTATGGGTTCGACCCTAACCTTAGTTAGGTTACATATCTTGACAATGATTGCTTTATCCTCTAAAAAGGTGGTGTAACTTGGGAGACATTGATGAAGCTAAAGGCAGTGGAATAGAATCAATAGGCCTCTCTAGCACCATAGTAGGCTCTGGAGAAGCCAATTGGGTCTGTCCCATTGACAGTGCTGCCACTCAAGGAATCCCCTCGATCCTTGGTCCTATCATGAACTTTGCCTCGACCTTGAATGGGAGTCATATCAGCTTACTCGGGATCTCCCACTAAGTGACAGGATCGAGTAATTGGCATCTGCGCAAAAGGAGTAGATTAGATACCTTCAAAAAGGTGATATGACGAAGCACATGAATAGAAGCAAGATGTGAAATTTTTTTCCTATTAAGCATTCCTTAAGTCTCTTGAAGATGAGAGTGGACATCTACATAACAATCTATGATACTCTACTAGATACCCTACTCTTGACCCATGAGCCTAACTAAACCCGCACTCTGATATCAAACTTGCCATGACCTAAAATGGATCACAACTAAAAGAAAATGAAATAAAACAGAAAGCATCTCAATATAACATAACATAACAAATCTCCCAAAATCTGAAGTCATGCGTACAAAAGAATCTAAGCCATACAAAAGTATAACTACACAAGTCTCAAACAAAATACAAGGCCATCTCAAAATATCTGATGCAAGTCTAAAAAGAAAGGTAAAGGAAATCCCAAGGATCTGCGGCAACTCGAAGTTTGAGTCTCACCGGTAAGATAAGGATGGATGTAGAAAGTCCAAAAGAGTGAATCAGCTACCTTATGCCGGTCCTGTGCACGATATGTAGGGATGAAACAGTGTAGGGTGAGTACACGAAAATGTACCCAGTGGGTTCAACCGACTAGGTAAGAGAAATTGAAATAAGTATGTAATAAAGAAGAACCCTATCCCTGCATCCAAAAAGGTTATACTAAACTATATGCAATAATAATGAGCTAAGATATCCTCAAGTACCCGTAAATACCATATAACCATAAAATTAATAAGATACACAACTTAGTCCAAATATGAAGTGTGTCACTGTCTTGCCACCTACCCATGGTCAAGATAATATCAAAATGCTGTAACCTTTTACCTGCCCGTGGTAAAGGGATATCATGATGCCAAGTCCTTGCCACCTACCCGTGGTCAAGGGATATCGTGACGCCAAGTCCTTATCATCTGCCCATGGTCAAAGTATATAAAGTATAAATCTCACCTTTTTGTCCTGCCCAGGTCAATGGGGTGGTACCAATGTGAATCATAATTCCCTTGCCTCCTACCCCAGTCAAGGAATGATGCAAACCATACATAATAGATTAAATCACCAGTGCAACCCAAATATACATGTAAACATGTAGAGTAGCATTACAACAGGAATACCGAGGCATGAAACTCATAATAATGATATGCACTCAAGAAGTAATATCAAATGTTACAGTTAATGCTTAAACCATCACATTTTGATCATCAAGTATCAATAATCAAGAGTGTCAATAATATCGGACCTTACTCGTCCCAAAGATGCATGAATATCAATATTACCATACCTAACTTTCCTAAATATACAAATATATCAATGATAGTGGACCTAACGCATCCCAACAATACATGTATATCAATAATATCAGACTTTACTCATCCCAATTATGCAAGCATGTCAATAATACCAGACTAAACTCATCCCAATTCGTCTTACAAGTTTTATTTAGTCACAATTTATCTCAAGTCATCATCATCCCATCACAATTCATCTTAGTTCATCAATAGGATCAAATTATATCACAATTTTGCTCAATGGGATTCACTTTTCCATCATCATTTCAACATGTCAACTCAATTACACAATTATCCATCTAAATCATAATTATTGCATAAACATGATAAATAACTCAAATGCAGTCCCAAAAGATTGACCGAACCTACTTCGATGCCAGAACCGCACTTGGGCAAGCTTTCAATCAACTCAAGTTCTAAAATCAATCCTCCAATTTGATCAACCACTATCAACAATAGTTACTAATCATCAAGAGAAGCATTTTGATACTCATATTGGCATATATTAGGCTTAGGGGGAAAATAGTCAATTTTAGGGCTAAAATCTAAATTATTCGAAACTGAAAGATAACTTTAAATTCATTTTCTATACGAGAAATGAAATTCATGAGCGAAAAGCCCATTAAAATCAAGCTTATATCAAATCAGAAATTAGTATTTAGAGTTTAAAAGTCGTAGTCTAGTAATTCCAAATTTTGGGCGTTCAATTTCTTGAAAACAAAGATAAAATCAAAATAAAACTCATAGAAAGTGATTAGTTTAGTGTTAGAAATGTTTAACCAATAAAACTCTTTGAAAATCTTTCTTCAAAATCATCCCAAAAAGCTTGGAAGTTCGAAAATGGGTTAAAATTTGGGTTTTACGAGTTTAAAACTGTCCAGGAATTGCGATCACGGAGCCCATCTCGCGAACCCAGATACCTAACAGGTCACAGCTTCATGAACACGGAGCTCAATAGACCATACGCTCTATGAATGCGAAGGCTTCTCCGCGAACGTGGAGAAGAAATTCACCTGTACCAAATATCAGCAAAAATTAGCAACCCAAGTCCAATTTACCTACTCCAAATGGACCCCCCTTATCCGAACTCAGAATTTCACAAACTAAATATGTATTCATACCAAAAACATCAATAAAGACTCACGAAATCATAAGAAATCAGCTTCATGGCCTCCTCACCACATTTACCATTGTAAGCCAATAAAACTAGTTTAAAACTCAAAATATCAAAACTGCCCTCAGCAACTCTAAAAATTATTTTTAGACCATTTCTAATTTTAGTTTCACCATCCAGAACTAGTGGAACTGTCAGAATTTCGATCCAAGCTTCTGAACTCCGAATGTTGACCAAAGACAAACTTTGGTTTCGAAAAGACTGAAACCATAACTTTGGTCCAAAAAACTCTTCTTTAAGTATAAGTGCATTTCTGTAACTTGTTATAGTTTAGTTTTAACATTCAAGAGCTAATGAAATCAAGGAATCCCTGATATGACCTTCGAAACTCAGAATGACACAAAAACTCACTTTTTCAATAACTTAAGATTCCAAAAATACCAAAATTCATATTTTCAAATTTTAAAACTTATGATTCTAGTTCTAACCATTGAATTAGTTTAAAATAGGCCCAAAGAAATTTATGAAAGGGTAAACAATAATTTTCACAAACAAGTTTCATAAACTTTCTTGAATACTTAAAATTTCATAATCATGACTTATAAGTGAAATTAGTATAAAACAGAGATTCATACATAATTGACTTGAAATCATGATATTGGATTGAAAACATGCATAATTATTAAAATAATATCAATTGAATCAATGATAAATGAACCCATGAAGAATCTTATTAACCCTAGATAACATGTAAGAAACTTAAATTGAAAACCACAGAAATCATGCCATTTTTATGAAAAGTTATGTATAATTAAGTAAATAACCATATCATAATTCATGTGATTGACTTGAGATTATGAAATTTCATAAAATACATACATAAAATTAGATGAAAAAAGTTGATGATTTTTCGAGGTCCATGGGTTGAAGGGACCCATGGATGAATATTACCTTTATATAGAATCTGGCAGAAAATTGAAGAAATATGCCTTGGTATTTGGAAGAATTGACTTGGTCTTCAATGGAGCCTTGTTTGAAGAAGAATGTCTTGGGAGGATTTTTTTATAAAGAAGATTTTTGTGTATTGAGAATTAGGTGAGAATAAGTAAAATAATCCTAAAAATTTTTAACAGCCAGTCATCTTACACGAGGCCCATTGTATGAAACATATAAAGTACTGTAGACCGTATAAGATCCAATGAAAAGGAGGATTGTCCAAGGGTGTTTCCATGAATTCCACCATGGCTTGTGGTGCTCCCCATGGGTTGTGTTGTCCTTCATAGTCCTTACCCCACTAAAGATTGTAGGAAGAGGGTTCATGAATGGGTCTTCATAGTCCATGGTAACTTCTATGAGATGTGGACCCTATCATAGACTCTCATGATCTAAAGAGATTTTCATGGGCCATGGTCCTCATCACGGCATACCAATGACCTCATAAAGTTCAGCTGGTGCTAGAAAAGCAAAATTCTTCTTGGGAAAACTTCGTTTGAGTCCCATTTTCTGAATTTCCAACTTATGCAATATTACACACCACTATTATATCATGATCTAAGTTAGGCCCTAAGTGTGACACAGTAATGAAAATCCCAAGGAAACCTCAAACCAGCCTCTTAGAATTCGAATATGCATTTATAGGTAATTAACATTAAACATAAGGGAAAACTTAGAATGAAGCACTTACAGTTGTAGTGTGAGATAGAGATAGGATACTAGTCAAAATAAAATCCATACTTCATGTCCAACAATGCCTATATGTACTAGACTAGGCGGGGGCTAAGGCATTTCTCTATCTCACCCTCAAGAAAAATAAATGTTAGTCTCAAAATAATTCAAACATGACATAAGTTAGAAGTAAGTAGGTTTCATCCCCGGAGCATAAGAACTTACTAATAAGTTCTGTAAAGCAAATCGACTTCAACCACGAGGATGAGGATGAGGATAGTTACCTATCCTTACAATGAAAAATAATATAAGTATAAAGTATCTATGAGTATGTTTGAATGTATTAAATACATAGACATGCAATGCAATAATTATCATATCAATATACCAATATGCCATGAGTGAATTCATGCAAGAAACATAATAAGACAGACATAAGTGAGAAGTCACCATAATCAACAATAAGACCGTATGAGCTATAAAATAAAATTTTGGTGTTGCCACTACATCAGAAAAAGGGGAGTCTACTTGCCAAGGTAGAAATATACCCTACTAAGTTGGTGTCATGAGCTATGTGGATCCACTAGTAAAACATATTAATAATCATAACCCTATGGCAGTACGTAGTTATGAGACTTAGAGACTTTATATAAGGACCACAAAAGTCAAGTCCCCACCTCAAAGCCTCATTTGATGGTAAGTTAAATCCCACAAAATATATATCATAGGCATAAAATCATACTAGTCATATACTCATAAACTTGTTCATAATCTCATAGTTTGATATGCAAGTGGTTCATGTAAAATGGACAATGCTGGTATAAGCCTACCATCATTAGTTTTCATACCTCAATTTGAGTTGATTGGATTCCTATCACCATTTAGGTCTTAGGTTACCTATTTCATAAATTTTCTTAAAGCCTTATACTTGCATGATCATGACTGGAGTTAAAAGTTATGGTAAAAATATTTTTCATAATAACTAAGCTTAAATAAGTAATTAAGATAGATTCATGCATAATCATGTAGTTTAAGATCATTTGAATCAAAATTGAAGGAACCCAATCACAATTTCTATGAACTTTAAATAGCATACTTGAGAAAATTCGTGTAGATCACGAAGTTCATGAAACTTCTAATAATTCATGCATATTTTATTATATAAGCATAATTTAAATCAGAATTTACACTGTTGAAACTAAAATCACAAAAATGCTTAATGTACATGCTTTGAACTCATTGAAAATAGGAGAATGAGTTGGGATCCATGGGTGAAATAAATCCATGGATAATCCACATACCTTGATGATGAACCAAGAGAAATTTCGGATGAACTTGGCTTAAATTTGCTTAGCCTTCAAAGAATTCATGCAGAAAGAGAGCCTTTGGAAGGTTTTTAGAGAATGAATTTGTGATTTGAGAATTGGAATGTGATTGAGCGACTTTAGATAGGCTAGGGTAGTAAAAAGAAAGTGTAATTTGGTCCAAAAACCATTCACAAATGAAACTAGAAAGTAGGAAAAAGGACCTAAATACCCTTGTTTATGTGGAAAAAAGTTGATTTTCAAAACAATAATTTAGACTTTAGAAAAATCAATTTTTAAGAAAATGATAGAATCACTACTTAATTTTTTAATGGAAAATCAAGAAAACCATTACACTGATTTTAAAAGGACTTAAACAGAAAAAATCCTTTTTAAAATTCCAAAGAAAAGAGTCTGTGTTCATATTTTCATTTCAAGAAGGTTTTACATACTTGAAACGACCGTTCACATATGGTTATCCAGTGATTAGACTTAATTTGACTAACTATCCAAAACTTGGTTTAGAACTATTAAATAATATAAGTGTAGACTATTTTAGTAAATAAATAAATAAAAGAAAGACTTGGAATTTAAATGAAACGACCCCAAAAGTGCCCAAAGATGTGTCTCAGAAGTGCCCAGAATTATAATTTTCATATATTTTAAAATTCATGTGTGATATCAAAAATTCGACTTCATATTCTTGATCGGGGGAAAAAATTTAGTGGCAAATGGGTCTAGCCCGATTATAGAGCAACCGTATCAAAAGTTGAAATTCTAAAAATTTGGAATTCCAGTGTTGATCCACTATGGTACTGTGACGCGAACCCATCGCGAACCAGTGTTATCTTTAAGCAGTTTTGTTGAGTAGGTTGAAGGTCTTTGGGTCTTGGGCCTAGACCTTCCCATGCATGAAAATACCTATACTTATCCATATTGTACCTTCATATAATTCAAGAGATTCCCAAATATTCTCTCAAGAACTTAGACAATATTTCACCTCAAAATTCAAGTGTCCGAATCTCTTCCGGATCTTTAGGATTTCACTCAAGCTTCAAGTCTCCATTTCCAATCTTCATCAATAATTCTCTAAAGCTAAGGTATGTGGGTTTCAACCATTGGGTGCTTTCACACATAGTACCCAAGCTTCCTTTTTACCTAAATTGCATGATCTAAAGTTGATTTACTCATGGGTGTTACTTATTGTGAATTTCACTGCACATTATGTTGGTGTTTCATGAAATTATGATTATTTTAGAATGTTTTGAGCTATGAACCTAAGATCTATTGTGAGATTTGATGAAGGGTTTTCATGTATATTGTTTGAGTGTGTTACCAAATATCTATTGATGGTTTTACACTGAATTTTCTATCATGATTCCCCTCTTGAATTGCATGGTTTTACACTAGAACTACACACCCACAAAGTATTTGATAAAATGTCCGGTTATGATTTCTTGAGGAATTGAACGTCCAATGAATGTCTTGTGAGTTGAATGACTATATAATGATGAAAGAAATGTATGTATTTGATATTATCTCTATAGTGTTGCGAATTGACCAAGCCTCACTCGGGGGGTTGTAGGCCCAGGTAATCATAAATGAGGGGTTTATACCTCGATCACCTCTCTCGAGAGGTGGTAGGCCCGTGCAACTGGATTGAGGGGTTTGTACCTTGATAACCATGTTAAGGGGTTTGTACCTTGGTAACCATGTTGTGGGGTTTGTACCTCATCAATCATGTTGAGGGGTTTGTACCTCATCAACCATATTAAGGGGTTTGTACCTCCTTCCCCTCTCTAAAGAGGTGGTAGATCTTGGATATTCACTAATAATGGTCTCTCCTTACACATGTATAATGTTCTATATAATCATGATTTACTTCAAGCAACTTCCATGCATGCTATATTGTTATATGCTACTCATTTCCTATGGTTATGTATTTCAGTTATGTTTCTTATCTATTGTTGCATTGCATCCTATATACTTAGTATATTCAAATGTACTAACGCATACTTATGCCTACATGATGTCACCATGTTCGAATCGGAGCCCCACTTAAGCATCTTCCTCCACGTGGCTAGTATGATTTCTCTCAACCTATTTGGTGAGTCCTCCATTCCGGAGATGATGTTTATGATCTCATGCAATGTTCTAAGACTATCTTTCATTTATATATGTATTGACTATGAGAGTAAGCCCAATTGCTTATCTTGGCACCCACTCTTATCCATGTAGTAGAGGTGTTGTTGGACATGTTATGTATTGAGCCTTAATTCTCTTTTTTTGATGATTATGTTATGAAAGTATCCCTTTAGTACCTTTCCCTTATTTCTATTCTTATTATGTTGTTTAATTTCTTCCGTGACCAATGATGTATAATAATATGTTAAGAGGCTTGTTTGGGGTACCTTCGAGTTCCCCATTCACCGTGTCACGTTTAGGCCCTAGGCTTGAGTCATGACAAACTTGATAACAGAGAACTAGGTTATTAATGGTCCTCGGCATCCAACACACCGCGTCGATTAGAGTCTTGTTCATGATTGTGTTGTGCACCACAACTATGAGCAAGAGGCTATGTAATGATCCGTTAGGTTATTTTGAGAATTAGTCCTCTGGTTTTCCAAAAAAGATTTATCTTGAAATATTTTAGAAGATATTTTGGACTATATCCCCTAATTTTTATTATTTAGTTGAGGGATAGATTTAAATAATTAATTTAACTTATGGGCTAAAGTGGATATTCATTTAAAGATCTATATTATCTCATATAATAAAATTAGTTATTAGGATCAATTCTTTTAGTATAATTGGAAAATAAGGAGAAGCAGAGCAAGGGTTTGGGGAGAGAACGAACGATGAAGAACAACACCGTAAGTTACCAACTTGTCCCCTAACTCTGAATTGAATATGTTAGCAAGGGTAAAAAAATTATAGTAGCATTACGTGTAATGGTCCTAAGGAATTAATTCTCAATTTGAGGCAGCGAATATTTTGTTAACAGTGCACAAATGGTAGAAATCTAATGAAAATTCAATGTGCAGTAATTCATTCTACATTAATTCACTACAACACTAGCGATAATTTCTTAAATAATTTATATTATGATAGTAATTGATTCTTTCTTTTAAGGAATCATTATGTATATTAGGTTGCTCATGTATGCCTGCTTGGCTTTTGCTTCTTTGTTTAGGGGAACGTAATAACTACATTGTGCGGTTTTAGATGTGGATACATATGTATACATTATGGTACTAATACTAAGAGGTTTGTATTATACGAATAGCCATTGAAATATAATATTTGGAGGATTTAACACCTAAACCTGATATTTAGGACTTAATTATAGATTTGGGTGTTTTAAGTTTGGAAATCTTATTGTGAATCGTTATATGATTAGATTGTGGCGCTACGGATTCCATTCGGAAGGGGAAGGCTCAAGTGCTTGATTGATTGTCTTCGGCTTTCGGCTAAGGCAAGTGGATTTCTTAACCTTTGTTAAGTTTATAGAATCTTGTACTTCTTGTGTGAGGTGTT
>JAABOM020118349.1:0-22976 GCA_011800125.2 Solanum clarkiae | reverse complement strand
TCTACCATATTCAATCCTTCCTATATACTCCAAGAATTATAATACATCACTCCAACGCCCAACGCAAACCCCCAACGGTAAAAACATAACATTAAACATTCAATGGGGCTCCAAATTAAGCTAACCTTCATGTAAACATTCATATAGTTTCCCAACACTTCTTTCACCCTACAAGGACTATTTTCATGAAAAATATGCATAAACACATGACTATAAATCAATATATTGACATATGCATGCTTGTCTCCAATTCAAACCTAAATTCGAAATTAACAAGTCAAACTAACAACCAACCCTTTTATCACATTTTACCTTCAATTTAACACTTATCTAATGCTCCTACAATCTTTAAATTACATAAATGAAGCTAGAAATTGACATATCTTTCAGGCTCCTTACTAGACCCAAATCTTCCTAGTCGTCAAACCAAGCGTTTCCTTGACCAACTAACGCCTCCACGCCACTTAGGAAATCCAATATACTAATCTTGAAGCATCAAATAATCGAAAACTTGAAAAAACATAATTTTTTTTGAAATCACTGTAGCAACCCGAGTGGTTGCCTAAGTTGCTCACTTCTCTATTTTTTTTCTAAGTATGGAACTCTTATCTTGTACAAGATAAGCATACATATATAGGCACAACTCATCCTCTTGAACCAATCAAAAGGAGCCACACACATGACCCCACTAACAATAAATCTTAAGGACTAAACTTAGAATAAAATTAATATTTGGCCCCAAACTTTACCAAATTTAACCAATTAAGGACTTACAGGTTCTAACTTACGGGGTCTAACAAATAATTTAGGAATAGAAGGTGATCATCTGCTACTCCGAGTCTCAGTTATTGGAATATCAAGGAGAAATAAGGAGGTTCATCTGATTATCATTTCAAATTAGTTTTAATTGAATTCTACTAAGTTCCAGAATCTTATACAACATTCGATACAAAGTTATGAACTTTTGAGACCTCAATGGGTAGACTATTATAGAACTATGCTCTAATCTATATATACTTTTGATGTTATCAATGTTAAGTCCATCCCTGTTTGGGTTCCCAGTCCATGCTCCAGTTAGGCCTGGGCGTAAAGAGGGGGTGTTAGAATGGGTTGAAAGTCCCACATTGTTTGGGAATAGACGGGTGGTTCGGTAATATGAACTTGGCAAATCCTCTTTCATGAGCAAACTTTTAGGATTGAGTTAGGTATAAGTTCCATATCTTTACAAAACACAATGTGTATTAGAATTCAGTTTCTTTTGTTTTACTAACTTAACTCTGAAATCATTTCAAGACAGCCATGGCAAGCAAAAGCTAAGGAGACAGTAGGACTAGGACTTTAATTTCAATATTTATAATAGTTGGTCTCTATTTCTTCTTCTATTTGCTTGGATCATGGCAGAGATGTGACATTGGGATAGGAGATAGTATAGTTCTGGCAGTCACCAATAGTGTTGAGAATTGCAATATCTTACCAAATCTCAATTTTGAGACCCGCCATGGTGGCCTAGGAGGTAGTGTTGATGATTTAGGAACAGAAGTCAAAAAGTTTAGTTATATCGTCCTCATTAGAATGATTATACACCATGTCAAGATCAAAAGTGGGCTACGCACTTCCCAAGGAAAAATATGATCTAGATGACCTATCGGAAGAGGCATTGTCCGCTTCCAAAAATAAGTTGCGTTGTCTTATTCCAACACCTAAGGGTCCCATTTCCATGGCCAAAAAGCCGAGATTATGTTCCATACGGCAACGCCCCGTATAAGAGCTTGACAGTCAAGAAGGCCATTCAGAACTGGATACAATATGAAGGTAATATGTTGTTTGAGCTTTCATAGTGGGAAAAACAATTTGCAGCTTCTTATGGCTTGTTGATGGGATGCTAACTTATTGATAATTAGCTTATGAGATGTTATTGGACTTTTATGTCTTTTCATGAAAGATGAATAAATCTCAGTATCAAAGTTATTATGGGTATGGATAGTCAAAAGGCTTGTTAGAAAACATATAATAAAGAGCTTAGAGGGTGTAGCGTACAAGTACTTGATAGATCTCATTAGTCGAAACTTGTTAATAGGTGCGAACAAGAGACATACAGGCACAATTAAAGCATGTCGAATTTATGATCTTTTACATGAATTTTGTAGGATCAAAGCAAAAGAAGAGCTGTTTTGGAAGGATTTATGCTCGTACAACTCAAAAACTCATTGTTTCTTTTTCTTCTGTTCTTTTAACCAAATGATATCATTTCTTAACTCATCTTGATTTTCATTAACAATGTATAGATTCTGATTTCTAAAATCTAGACAAATATGGGATAATATTATGTTCTCATAATGCATCTTATTAAGGTTATTGGCTATATAACTGAAATAAAGAAAGGAAAACATTTTCACATATGAAATACTTTTTTAGCATACTCAATTAGCAAGACAACCTTGAACATTTTTTATTCATTTAGTTTTCATTTTTGTATTCATCTTCTTCATTTCACCATAGGTTCAAATGGGTATGACACATGGCACATACTTAAAATTGAATGCACCATTTTAACAAACTTAAAATTGATCATACCTAAGTCAGTATACATCTTATATTCTAAACCAAGTAACATAGCTCACATATTGTAACACATTGTAAAATTACTAAAATACCCTTAAACTATATCTGCACACAATACGTCTTCCCAAACTCTGATGAAAAATTCGAGATCAAATTTGTGATCATTACAAAACATTGAGTCAGAAAATGATCTCGACTTAACTTTAACGCGAAAAAATACGATTTAATTTTTCAAAGAAAACAAAAAATAGTAGGGTTTCCATGCCCCTTCTGCGACGCGGAGAGGACGAGGAACCACACTTGTGTTTTTTTGAAAACTTGACGAAACTGAAAATCTCACGAAAAAGTGTATAAATACACTAGTGCGCGTCGTATACTAGTTTATGGGAGAACCAATTTTTTTCTTTTAATTTGGGAAAGATAATTTTATCCTTCCTGATATATTTTAATATCCCCAGGTCGGATTTGGAAGTATATTTCGTACAAAAAGGGTTGTTAAACCCAAAAATCTTGCAAGTCTTTTAATTTTTACCCAAGTTAGAGAGAAGAAGAGGAGAGAAAGAGTAAAGGTTTCAAGAGTTTCCAATTCTTTGAAGAAATCTCAATTCCCAGGTATATAAAGGCTATCTAAAAGCATGGAATTGGTCTTTCATATGCCATTGTAGAGTTAGGATGAAAGAAAATCATGTCTAGAAGTCTTGATTTATGAATTCTTGAAAGTTCTTGGATAATTGCTTTAACTTCTTAGATATTATCTTGAATTCTTGAATATAATCTTTAAACTATATTTTCGTATCCTAAATTGATGATCATAATGCTTAAATTTTATTGTATACTTACATATTTATATAATTGAGATTAAACTCTTACAAATTCTCTCTGTAAAGACTTGAATAATGAACTTAGGTGGGGGGAGGGGTCTAGAGCCTTGATCTTCTGAATGTGATATTTGGTTGAGTCTGAGTCCTGAGGTGAGGTTCTTGATGACTGTGATAGCTGAAATTAGTACTGATAGAGTCGAATGAATATATTCTCTTGAATTGGAAAAATAGTCTTGCCCGTAGAGGTTGGGTGATGAGAGCTCTTGATGGATTCATAGATTTATAAGCATATTGAATCCTGAGAGAAGTATTAGCATTGAAATGGGTAAGAGTGAGTCCTACCCATACCATTAACTACATGGCCATTATAGGAGAGGATTGGACCGTGAACGCGGATGTTTCCTTTGTCCCAAAAGAGGACTTGACAGACTTTTGGACCCACTGACAGACTCGTCCTTTACCCAAGGTACTAGATAGATGTGGCAATAATATCTCTTCGTTGTATCACTACCATCTCATAGGTAGAGGTTGTCGGTTATAAAAATTCCCAGATAGGTTTCATGATGATAGGACTCCAATGTAATGTGATCGTTTGATGTTGATTGATAGTGGGGGATAGAGTTTTTTATATCTGAGGTGAGACTGAGTGATTGATGAGTGATGGTTACACTATTTCCTTTTTCTTTAGCCCATTTTCCATACAGTACATTCCACGTACTAATGCCCCTCTGGCGCTACATCATTTTATGATGCAGATACTATAGACCGAGGATTTCAGCAGTCCGATCTTTGAGGTTCAGAGCTCTCTATTCCAGACAGTAGTGAGTCCTCCCCTACATTCAGAGGATGTTTATTTTCTTAATTTGATAGTCTTTTACTTGATGTTTGGTAGCCATGGCCTGTCATTGTACTGTCTCAGACTAAAGATAGAGGCTTTATAGACATAGATGTTGATGTTGACGTTGGGGGTTCTTTTGCCCTCTTTTTTTCCTTATTTTGAGACTTTTCTATCCATTTTATTTCCTTATGATAAACTGAGATTGAAAGTATTGAGCCCACTGACAGAATTGTATTTCTATTATTACTTCTATTCAGCTGATGATTTGACTGAACGATAGCAAAGAGACTAGGTGATCCGCTTAAGGGCTAGCAATAGTCTCAGAGTGCCAGTCACGTCTAGGATACCCTTCCAAGGCATGACAAACTTGGTATCAGACCTTGAGTTCAAGTATCCTAGGGAGTCTATGAAGCTGTGTCTAATAGAGTCTTGTTATGGGTGTGTTGTGCACCACACTTCATAAGAAGGAGTCTATAGGACATTAGGAAGTTTTACCCTTCTTCTATGATTTGAAATCATGCTATAAAGGTAACTTGTGAAATCCTGCTTTTAACTCATGCGTTTTACGCTTACAGAAAATGTCGCCCAAGAGAATAGACGCTCAAAGAGATGCCCCAGCTCCCGTGGCTGAGAACACCCAATCGGAGGCTTCGATTCATACTGAGGCAAGGAGATGGGGACGCCCCGCTAGTAATGCTGAGGTCTCTCAGGTGCCCCCTGCTCAGTACCAGCTGGCTCTCACTACTGAGGCAGAATTCAGAGGAGCCATCACCATGCTAACTTAGCTGGTGGCCTCATAGGGGAACAACCAAGGTTCTCAGGCTCCTAGTTCCGGATCGAAGGAGCCCTCAGCTGCAACCCAGCTCAGGGAATTCTTGAGGATGAACCCGCCAATATATACGGAGTTGAAGATGGAGGAGAACCCGCAGAGCTTCATTGACAAGATGTTCAAGGTTCTGAGGGTGATGCATGCAGATGAGCTTGAAGGAGTTGAGCTTGCATCCTACCAGCTGAAGGACATGGATAATGTGTGGTACACTTAGTAGGAAGGGAGTAGAGGTAAGGATGCAGAGCTTGTAGCATGGGAGGAGTTTGAAGCCGCTTTCCTTGATCACTTCTTTCCTCAAGAGTTGAGGGAAGCGATGGCGGGTGAGTTCGTGAATTTGAAGTAGGGAGGGATGATTGTGAAGGAGTATAGCCTTAGGTTCATCAAACTATCAAAGTATGCTCCCGAGATAGTGAATGATATGAGGCAGAAGATGAGGAGATTTGTGTCTGGCCTCACTAGACATGTGCAGAGAGAGTGCAAGGCTGCGTTGATGATTCCTGGCATGGATATCTCCAAACTTGTGATGTGTGCCAGCGAACAGAGGAAGTTAAGAAGAGGGATAGAGAAGAGCATCTGAGAAGGAATGCAAAGTCGGCAGGACATGAGCCTAGCCCACAGAGACAGCATAGAGGTGACAAATATTATTTTCAGAAGAGATCATCATATCCCGCACCATTAACAACAAGTGCGCCCGTGCAACCGACCAAGTATTAACAGAAATCTCAGAGTTATTAGACTTTCAGGACCCCGGGCGCCCCATCAAGGCTAGCGTGATCCAAGGTATAAGGGAAAAGCCACCTTGCAGCAAGTGTGGTAAGCTTCATCTGGGTGAGTGCCATCTTGGCAAAGATCTGTGCTATATATATGGTCAGGTTGGTCATTTTAGTTATGAGTGTCCGAAGAGGAGGCGAGGTGAGAGGAACTTCACAGCTCAGTCTTTGACAGGTAGGTAATCAACAGAGGGGTA
This sequence comes from Solanum clarkiae, assembly GCA_011800125.2. Taxonomy (NCBI): domain Eukaryota; kingdom Viridiplantae; phylum Streptophyta; class Magnoliopsida; order Solanales; family Solanaceae; genus Solanum; species Solanum clarkiae. The sequence goes on along the minus strand of JAABOM020118349.1, from coordinate 16,959 downwards.
CTACTACTTTGAGTACAGGAGGCAGGACAAACCATCTTTACACTATGGGTAACCGACAGGACCAGAAGGCTGTAGCAGATGTTGTCACGGGTATGCTTCGTGTCTTTACTCATGATTTATATGCATTGATTGATCGAGGTGCCACTTTGTCTTTTGTAACTCCTTATATGGCTATAAAGTTTGGTATTCTTCCCGAGTATTTACTTGAGCCCTTTTCCGTCTCTACTCATACTGGTGAGTCTATCCTAGCTGAGAGAGTTTACAAGGACTATGTAGTATCTATTTATCATAGAGACACTTTAGCTAATTTGGTAGAGTTGGAGATGGTTGATTTCAACATAATAATGGACATGGATTGGCTCCATGCTTATTATGCTTCTGTCGATTGTAGAACCCAGATTGTTAAATTTCAATTTCCTAATGAGCCTGTCTTAGAGTAGAAAGGGATTTCTGTTGCGCCTAAGGGTTAATTCATATCCTATCATAGAGCTAGAAAGTTGATATCCAAGGGTTGTATTTACCACCTTGTGCAAGTGAAGTCTGATGTTGTTGAGTCTCCCTTTCTTGAGTCAATCCCGATAGTGAATGAGTTTCTCGAGGTCTTTCTTGATGATCTTCTTGGAGTTCCTCCTGATATAGAGATTGACTTTAGGATTGATGTTCTTCCCGAGACCAAACCTATCTCAATTACACCCTATAGAATGGTCCTGGAAGAGTTGAAACAATTGAAAGAGCAATTGAAAGACTTGTTAGAGAAAGGTTTCACAAGACCTAGTGTCTCTCCTTGGGGTGCTCCCATCCTATTTATGCGTAAGAAAGATGGGTCTTTGAGGATGTGTATAGACTAACAACAGTTGAATAAGGTTACCATAAAAAATAAGTATCCTCTTCCTAGAATAGATGATCTCTTTGACCAGCTTCAGGATGCTACTTGTTTCTCCAAGATAGACCTTAAATTGGGTTACCATCAATTGAAGGTAAAGGAAAGTGATATTCCAAAGATAGCCTTTAGGACACGATATGTACACTTTGAGTTCTTGTTCATATCCTTCAGGTTGACAAATGCACCTGTAGCTTTGATGGACTTGATGAATAGGGTATTCAAACCATATCGTGACATGTTCGTGATCGTGTTTATTGATGACATCCTAGTGTATTCTAGGAATGAAGAGGAGCATGCTAATCACCTTAGAGTGGTTTTGCAAACACTCAAGGATCATGAGTTGTATGTGAAATTCTCCAAGTGTGAGTTTTGCCTCATGTCAGTGGCTTTCTTAGGCCATGTTGTTTCTGGAGATGGCATTCGGGTTGATACTCAGAAGACTGTGGCAGTTAAGAACTGGCCAAGGCCCACTTCTCCAACAGAAATAAGAAGTTTCTTGGGTTTGGTGAGGTATTACTGTAGATTTGTGGAGGGCTTCTCTTCTCTGTCAGCCCCATTGGCAAAGCTGACTCAGAAGAAGGCCAAGTTTAAGTGGTTTGAGGCATGTGAGAAGAGCTTTCAGGAATTGAAGACTAGATTGACTACAATGCCAGTGTTGACCTTGCCAGACGGGACGGGTGACTTTGTGATATACTGTGATGCATCCAGAGTGGGATTGGGTTGCGTACTTATGCAGAGGGGAAACGTGATATCTTATGCTTCCAGACAGCTTAAGGTCCATGAGAATAATTATGTAACTCATGATCTTGAGTTAGCAATAGTGTTGTTCGCACTTAAAATCTGGCATCACTATTTGTATGGTGTGCATGTGGACGTGTTCACTGACCACAAGAGCTTGCAGTACGTGTTCAGTCAGAAAGAGCTCAACCTGCGGCAGAGGATGTGGCTGGAGTTGCTCAAGGATTATGATATGAGCATCCTCTACCACCCAGTTGGGCTAAGATTGTTGTTGATGCTCTTAGCAGGATGTCCATGGGTAGCACTGCCCATGTAGAGGAGGGGAAGAGAGAGCTAGCCAGAGAGGTGCATAGATTAGCCCGATTGGGAGTACAACTTGAGGAGAACAACAAAGGCAGGGTCAATATTCAGAATGGGTCTGCCTCATCCTTATTGTCCGAGGTGAAGAAAAAGCAAGACCAAGACCTTGTCTTACTCCAATTGAAAGAAGCGGTTCACAAGCAGAAGGTGATGGATTTCTCCAACGGGAGAGATGGGATATTGAGATATCAAGGGAGATTGTGCGTACCTGATATTGATGGTGTTCGAGATAGAATCATGGATGAAGATTATAGTATGAGATATTCCATTCATCCTGGCTCCACAAAGATATACCATGACTTGAGAAAAGTCTATTGGTGGAATGGGATGAAGAAAGACATTGCTGAATTTGTTTCCAAGTGTCCCAATTGCAAACAGGTTAAGGTTGAACATCAGAAACCATGTAAATTAGCTCAGAACTTTGAAATTTCAGAGTGGAAATGGGAGGTGATCAACATGGATTTCATTACCGGCTTACCAATATCCAAAAAGCAGTGTGATTCGATATGGGTGATTGTTGACAAGATGACTAAATCAGCTCACATTTTGGTGATGAAGACAACTTATACGGCTGAGGTGTATGCCTGACTTTACATTCGAGAGATTGTGAGGTTGTATGGAGTTCCCTTATGTATCATCTCAGACAAAGGATCTCAATTCACCTCCCAATTTTTGAGGTCTTTCCAGAAGGGATTGGGTACGAAGGTAAATCTGAGTACCCCTTTTCACCCTCAGACAGATAGGCAGGCAGAGCGCACTATTCAAACTTTGGAGGATATGTTGAGGGCATGTGTTATTCACTTCAAAGGAAACTGGGATGATCATTTACTATTGATTGAGTTTGTGTATAATAATAACTATCATGTCAGCATTCAGATGGCCTTGTATAAGGCATTATACGAGAGGAGATATAGATCTTCGATTGGCTGATTCGAGGTGAGTGAATCTGAGTTGATTGGGCCTGACCTCGTACACCAGGCTATGGAGAAAGTGAAAGTCATCAGGGAAAGGTTAAAGACAACCCAGAGTTGCCAGAAGTCATATATACAGATGTGAAAAGAAGAGACTTGGAGTTCGAGGTAGATGATTGGGTGTACTTGAAGGTGTCACCCATGAAGGGTGTCATGAGATTTGCTACGAAGGGGAAGCTGAGTCCCCGTTATATCGGGACATACCAAATTGCAAGAAGGATTGGGAAGGTGCTTACGAGTTAGACTTGCCTTCTGAGCTAGATGGAGTTCACCTGGTGTTCCACGTATCCATGCTGAGGAAGTGTTTAGGGGATCCAGCCTCAGCAATCCCTGTGGAGAGTACGATGTGAAGGATAACTTACCGTACGAGGAAATTCCAGTTCAAATCCTTAACCGACAAGTTCGTAAACTGAGTAATAAAGAGATAGTCTCCGTTAAAGTCCCATGGAGGAATCAATTTGTTGAGGAAGCGATGAAACTCAAATACCCGCAGTTATTCGTGCCTAGTGATGATGACGTTGGAGGTAAAAATATTCTTATCCTTAACAATTTTCAATGTTTTCTTTTCCTTAAGTCGATGCCTTGCTTTACTCTTTTCCCAAGTCTAATACAGAGATAGATAGATGATGGATAATGAGAGTCCGAGTGCTCCTGAGTGAGGAATGAGATGAGCTCTAAAGTCATTCCAGTCCCCGTTTAACCTTTACTCATCATTCAGGATGAATGATTCCAAGAGGGAGATGATGTAACACTCCATAAAATTACTAAAATGCCCTTAAACTATATCGTGCGCACAAGGCGTCTTCCCAAGCTTTAATGGGAAAAACGAGACTGAATTTGCAATTAATACAAAAAACTGAGTGAGAATATAGTGTCGACTTGACTTTAACACAAAAAACTGCGATTAAATTTTTCAAAGAAAACCAAAAACAGTGGGGTTTCCCCACCCCTTCCATGATGCAAAGAGGATGCGGAACCACACTTGATGTTTTTCAAAAACTTGACGAAACTGAAAATTTCGCAAATAAGTGTATAACACATTAGTGCACGTCGTGCACTAGTGCATGGAGAACAATTTTTTTCTTTTAATTCGGGAACGGAAATTTCGTCCTTCCCAATATATTTTAATATCCCCAGGTCGATTTTTGAAGTATATTTCGTACAAAAAAGATTTTAAACTCAAAAATCTTCTAAGTCTTTTAATTTTTACGCAAATCAGAGAGGAAAAGAAATTCAGAACTCCAAAATCATTATGGGTGTGATACGGAAGCAGATCCCTCAACACACTTGGAAGCTACTAAAAATCGAATGCCCCAGTTTTAATGAACTACAAGAACAATTGCAACTGAAATGACGACCTAACAAATATTTTTTTCAAAGAAGAAAAATGAGATTAATAAAAAACTCATATGAGATTCAAAGATCCAAGCTATACGTTGAGATAGTGGTGTTTTCTTCGTTAGTTGAGGTTCTATTTATAGGTAGGAGAGGATACTTGCAGATTTTTTGTCTAAAGTCGGTCAATGAACAGTGGAGATGGGAAGATGTTTTTACACTCAAATTTCTTTATTCAATCAATAACAGGAAGATGTAAAGAATTTTTTATTATATTTGAGGTAAGATTTTTTTATTGATGAAATGTCTATTCAAATTTCTTTATTTAATCAATAACAGAAAGATGTAAAGTATTTTTTATTATTTATGAGGTAAGATTTTTTTATTGATGAAATGACTATTTTATCCTTTAAATAAGGAAACATGTTTTATATTAATCTGTAGTCGTTCTATTAAAATATTTTTTATTATTCAGTAGATTCTATTCTTTAATTATTGTAAGAGATTATTTTTTGTCAGTTATTAATTTGCCTGTAAAAATTAGTATAATTACTATATTGCCAAGGGTCGTCACTCCATTGGCTTTTCTATAATATATATATATATATATAGACACATACACACAAATAGCACCAAATAAAATACCAACTATAAAAGCATACGATCATCAAATATTGCACAGTACTATATTTTATGATTAAATAACATATAATGAAATAGCAATTGACTCTAACAAAATTAGAAAGAATAGCTTGACCAAAATATTAAACATTGGGAATATCAACTATTAAACAAAAGAAAAATGGAGAAAATGTAAGAAGTTAACTAGTTGGATCATTTGAACGAAATAAATATCAAAACCTTAATAAAATTTTTTGAGGTACTTACTTTGATCTTTCCCATTGTTGTGCAATATTGTCTTTGTCACGCTCCAGGAGGATACCCTAAGCGTGTCCGACACTTGAAGAAGTATTGTTGATTCTCCACGAGAACTACCTTGCCTCATGTCATATCAACTCAACAGTGGAATAAAAATGCCCAAATAAAAAGACATTATAAGGATAGATATAACTCTGCTAAAAGCATAATCTCCAATGAATAAATTTGAAAATACAAATACTCAAAAATTCTCCTACTCAATGTCTACGAAATCTCTAATCAACAATGTAAATAGTATCATGACAGGATATAGATACCCCAATCAAAGAAATAAAATACTCCATAAAATAAGAAGAATAAAAAGGGTTCATACGAAAAGCAAGGAGGCTTCACCAACTCTGAGAATGCACAAATCTAGACCTCGAAGATGAGCGGCTGAAGTACTCTATCACCTATATCTGCATCATGCAATGATGCATGTCCAAATAGACATTAGTACATGTAATATACTGGTACGTAGAATAGCTCAAGAAGGTAAAACTCAACTCAAACGACTCATACTCAACTCAATAAATATACAAATTTTAATATAAATCATCATGTATCTGGGGTCCATCATCCAGAGTAGTGGTGATATCGACGATGATGTCACACACCATATTGGGGAAGCATGGACTAAATGGAGGATGGCCACCGGAGTATTGTGTGACAAAAAGATACCACCCAAACTTAAAGGTCAGTTCTATATAGTGGTGGTTAGACCGGCGCTGTTGTATGGGGCAGAGTGCTGGCCGATTAAAAATATTCATGTCTAGAAGATGCATGTCGCAGAGATGAGGATAATAAGGTGGATGTGCGGTCACACCTTAAGTGACAAGGTTAGGAACGACGTAATTCGAGAGACACTGGAGGTGGCCCCAGTGGGCGATAAGATGAGGGAAGCGAGACTGTGATGGTTTGGACATGTGTAGAGAATGAATGTCGATGCCCCTGTTAGGAGGTGCGAGAGGTTGGTCGTGGTAGCTTCCAGGAGGGGTAGAGGTAGACCAAAGAAGTATTGGGAGGAGGTGATCAGACAGGACATGGCGGAACTCGACCTCACTGAGGACATGACCTTAGATAAAAAGGAGTGGAGGTTACGAATTAGAGTAGCAGGCTAAGTCCTGCTTCCTCTTCTTCCTATTCCTCTTCTTCGTCGTCTTCTTTTTATTATTATTAGCATTTGTATTATTTCTACTATTATTATTTCTTTTCTTTGCATTATCTGGTGTATATGTGTTAGTTTATCATTGTTACCTACTGTCATGTGATATTCATTGTTAGTCGTACCCGTTGTTCCCTTCCCTTCCCTTACATTTCATTTCATTCTTTTTTTCCATTTCATTTCATTTTGACATATCTAGTTTTTCTGCCTATTGGGTTTTGAGCTGAGGGTTTTAGGAAACAGCCTCTCTACTTCTCTGAGGTAGTGGTAAGGTCTGCGTATAATTTATCCTCCCCAGACCCCACTTGTGGGATATCACTGGGTATGTTGTTGTTGTTGTTGTCGTAATATAAATCATGATTTTGAAAATAGAATCAGTAGTATTAAACTCAGATTAAAAATATAATGCTTAATCAGTGTTTGCTTAGGAGTTTCTCTTAACTGACATACAATCCCATCATTTTTAGTTTGGTGTTGCACAATGAAGATGGTGTCATTGTCACGTCTGTCCTAAACTTTCTAAGGTAAAGGACAATCAACTCTCTCATGGATTCATAATAAATATCCATCTTTTGGGACATGATCACTAGAACGTTCTTAGGAACATCCTACGCTGACAATGTAGTTCTATGGGTTAGATTTGATATTTACTCACTCCTAGTTCAGTGTTCGTTACTCCTCCCAATACTAAATTATTCTCAACTCATCAATCAACTCAAATATCAACCCTATTAGGTCATCTCAACTCAACTTTATCTCAATTTCTTATCAACTTAATCAATCAAGGAAATCAAGCAGACTCAACTCAGACTCAAACAATCATTTGAACTCACTCAATTATACTCGTTATAGAATGCAAGCAACATGAATCAATGGACATGCAATCATAACACTATATACTCCTCATGCTCAATTATTCTCAATTTACTCAACTAAGATAATCAAACTCAAACCTCAACTCAGTCCATGCATAGAATTTCGTAATCATGCAATTTGGGTTCTTAATGTCAATACACAAAATTTTATACCTTAATCTCATATCAACAATAGTGTAATGCATCAATTATTCAGTTCATAATCATGAGAACTCATGTTTAAGTTATAGAATTCTCAAGACTCAACTTTGTTTCCCAATTACAACTCAAGGAAAGAAGAAAAAGGGCGTGCGAATGAACGTAGTTCAACACTTTAGAAGCCTTATATACCAGGAAATACAAGGATCAATCAAACTTCAGTCAATCCTAGTGTTTGAACTCGAAATCCTCGTATTTCTCCCTCCCCCTCTGCTCTTACGAATTTTTAAGTGTGAATGAAAGGTGAAAATATGCTTAGGGTTTTGTTTTATTAATTTAATTAAGTCTAATATGTCCAAGGATTGGGTTAAAAGGGGAGAGGAATAGACATAAAACCGTCCTTAAAAGCTGCCAACAGGATCTACGAGACCCTATTTGTGGACCGTAGATTTTTTTATGAGCCGTAGATAACTGGTAAGGTGTCCAAAAGTTTGAGTTACTGGATTTTCGCATAGGATCCTTGAAGCTCTTTCTGCGGATTGTCTGATAACTCATAAATCAATATACTAAAAAGTTTATTTTTGGGTCACCAACTCACAAAACTAATCCACGGGCCGTGAATTATTTTAGGGGCCATATGTTCTCTTGTACATGAGCCTCAGACTTAAAAAATTTCACCAAGTCATCTGGGGATTTTACGAGGCCTTTTCTACAGGCCATTGATCATTCTACGGGTCCTAGATGACCCTCGTGGTTTCTCTTACAGAGACTTTTCTCATTCATATTCTCAGTTTTCTTTGTGCACCTACTCAGACTAAGTGGAAAGAATTAGAAAGTGTTACATTATCTCCTCTTTGGGATCATTAGTCCTCAAATGAAGAGAAACCTATGAAATTTAGTCAAGGCACGTACCTCCCTATGGACTCTTACAATCCAACAACTCTCATCTTGGTTATGCAATCAATCAGCCAAGTAATTCATCAAGTAATACAATTTAAACAGTCAACCCATCAAATCAATCCTTACTTGGACTCTAGAGCTCTATCGTCTATCAAACTAAGAATGAAAGAGAACTCAAGGAATAGGAATTCAAGAATTTAGAAAGAAATCATTACCATCATTCTGTCATTATCAATCACTTGACCTTCATATCCCCCTCCGTCTCTCATGTAACGTCTTCCATAAATTAGTTTTTCTACGATACTTGACAAATACAATATTTTTGGTTTTAACTTATGAACCTTGATTTAGACAGGAATCTCTTCATAACTCAAACTATCTTTCACTCTTATAACTTCAATAGGCACAACTAACTGTGGATCTCCCAAACACTTGTTAAGAATGGAAACATGGAAGACTAGGTGGATGACCACTAACTCTGGTGGTAGCTCTAACTCATAAGCCAAATTGCCCACCCTCTTTGTGACCTGATAAGGGCCAATATACCTCAGACTTAACTTTCCCTTCTTTCCAAATCACATCATACCCTTCATAGGTGACACTTTCAAATACACCCAATCGTCGACCTCAAACTCTAAATCTCTTCTTTTAACATCGGTATAGGATTTTTGTCGACTTTGTGCAGTCTTAAACCTTTCTTGAATGATCTTTACCTTCTCTATGGCTTGGTTAACCAAGTCTAGTCCAATCAATTCTGCATCATCTACCTCGAACCATCTAGTTAGTGATCTATATCTCCTACCATAGAGTGCCTCATATGGGGCCATATAAATACTTGAACGGAAGCTGCTGTCGTAGGCAAACTCAATGAGAGGCAAGTGGTCATGCCAATTACCTTTGAGATCAATGACATAGGATATCAGCATGTCCTTCAAGGTCAAAATTGTACGGTCTGCCTGGCCATCAGTCTATGGGTGGAAAGTAGTGATAAGGTTCACCTTTGAACCTAAGCCTTTCTAGAAGGACCTCAAAATCTGAGCAGTGAATTGGGATCCTCTGTCTAGGATAAATAGCCAAGGGGGCTCCATGAAATCTAAGAATCTCTCTTATGTATAATTGAGCATAATTCTCTACAGTGTCAATCGTCTTTACCCCAAGAAGTGTGCAGATTTTGTCATCCGATCAACTATCACCTAGATCTAATCGTGTTGTCTACGGGACCTCGATAAACCTGTGATAAAGTCCATGTTGATTATCTCCCACTTCTACTCTAAAATCTCAAAATTCTGAGATACTCCACATGGCCGTTGATGCTCAACTTTCACTTGTTGGTAATTCGGGCACTTGGAGACAAACTTGGCAATATTTCTTTTCATCCCACTTTACCAATAAATCTCTCTCAAGTCGTGGTACATCTTAGTGGATCCTGGATAGATAAAATATCAAAAATTATGGGCCTCTTCCATGATTCTCTCTCGAACACCATCAATCTATAGAACACACAATTTGCCTTGATACCTCAATACTCCATCTCCCCCTTTGGTGAAAGCCATCACTTTCTCTTTGTGCACATCTGCTTTCAATTGCAGCAAGACAAGGTCTTGATCATGCTTCTCTTTCACCTGCACTACTATTGATGATGCGGACCCATGACGCATAAGTACTCCACCTTCACCCTATTCATCTAGTTAAACTCCAATCGTGCCAGTCTATGAACCTCTTTAGGCCAACTCTTTTTTCTCTTCTTCCACGTGGGCGGTGCTCCCAATAGACCACCTGCTAAGAGCATTAACAATCACTTTAGATTTACCTAGATAGTAGAGGAGGCTCATATCATAGTCTTTGAGTATCTTAAGCCATCTTCTCTGCCTAAAATTAAGCTCTTTTTGGGTGAAGGCATATTGCAGGCTCTTATAGTCTATGAATTCATCAACATATGCTCCATACAAGTAGTGGCGCCATAGTTTGAGAGCAAACACTGTTGCTTCCAACTCCAAGTCATGAGTGGGATGATTTTTCTCATGCACTTTAAATTGTGTAGAAGCATAGGCAACAACTTTACCCCTTTACATCAACGCACATCCCAATCCCACTCTCGAAGTGTCGCATTAGATGAAAAATCCATTTATTCCATCAGGCAAGGTTAACACTGGGCCAGTAGTTAACCTTGTCTTTAGCTTTTGGAAACTCTTTTCATTCACCGAACTATTAAAACTTAGCCTTCTTCTGAGTTAGTCTAGTCAATGGTGCGGATATGGAAGAGAATCCCTCAAAAAATTTGTGGTAATAACTAGCTAAACACAGAAAACTTCTTATGTCAGTCGGAGATGTAGGTCTAGGCCAGTTCTTAACCACCCCAATCTTTTGGGTATCTACTCGAATGCCATCGCCCGAAAATATATAGACTAAAAATGCCACAAATTTGATTAAAACTAACAGTTTAAAAACTTTGCATATAACTCATTATCTCTGAGCTTCTGCAAAGCAATTCTAACGTGACTGGCATGCTTCTCCTCATCTCTGGAATACAAATATCATTAATAAACATGATCACGAATATATCAAGATATTGTCTGAATACTCTGTTCATCAAGCCCATGATGGTTGCAAGTGCATTTGACAACCCAAAAGACATCACAAAGAAGTCAAAGTGACCATTTCAGGCTTGAAAAGCCATCTTTGGAATGTCACGTCCTCTCACTTTCAACTGGTGATAGCCTGATCGAGCTCTATCTTGGAGAAAAAATAGTCGCACCCTAAAGTTAATTAAACAAGTTATTGATCCAGGGAGAGGATACTTATTCTTGACTGTCACTTTATTCAACTAGTGGTAGTCAATACACATTCTAAGGGAACCATCCTTTTTCATAGAAACAAGACTAGAGTAATCCATAGAGAGAGACTCAGCCTTATAAATCCCTTCTTTAGTAAATCTCTCAACTGTTCCTTTAACTCTGCAGGGGCCATTCTATATGGGGAATAGAAATAGGCTAGGTACCAGGAGAACATCGATTCTAAAGTTAATCTCCCTATCAAAAGGGACTCTGGGCAGATCCTCAGAAAATACGTCAAGGAATTCACTCACGATCGAGATGAGCTCACGAGTAGGAGGCTTAACATCATCAGACTTGACTTGCACAAGGTGATAGATACATTTCTTAGGGATTAGTCTTCGGGCCTTGAAGTAAGAAATAAACCAACCTTTTAGTGCAAAAGAATCTTCCTTCCATTCAATAACAAGTTCATTCAGAAACTAGAATTTGATAGTTTGGGTTCTGCAATCAACAAAGGCATCACAGGCGTGAAGCCAGTCCATGCTAACGATCACATCAAAATCAAGCATCTCTAACTCAATCAAATTAGCAAGATTATCCCTAAGATGGATGACACCATATAATCTCTATAGATTCTCTCGGCTCGAATAGAGTCACCAATAGGAGTAAAAATAGAAAATGGCTCAAGCAAGCCCTAAAGAAGGATCTCAAATCTACTAACCACATATAGCATCACAAAATAATAAGTCACACCTCTATCAAGTAAAGCATAGCAATGAAAGATAAAGACTCGAAACATACCCGTCATAACATCTGGTGCAACCTTTTGGTCCTGTTGATTCCCCATCAAACATAGGCGGTTAGTCCCACCACCTATCCCTATGCAACACCTCTATGGTTTCCCCTTGCCAATGGTGGTGTGGTAGAAGACTGGGCCTTATTGCCCCACATCAGACACTCCTCTAAAAATGGCCTGGCTAGCCACATTTGTAGCAACCGTTCCCTTAATCTCTACACTCTCCTAGGTGCATCCTGCCATATTTCCCACAAGGTGGCTTTCTTTTTGATCCAAGGGTCACACTGGCCGGGGACTGCGAACTCTATGCTCTAATGTTTGGATGAACCTGGGACCTCTGATCATACATAGTATTCAGGGCTGGAGCACTGTCCGATGATGGTGCATAGTTAGTGGATCTCTTCTAGAAGTAAGACTTATCCTCCTTACTCTGCTTAGACTGATTGGGCTCTGGCCCTGGTGACTTGGCTTTCTTACTCAGATGTTTTTCTCTGTCTCTCTTCTTATCCTCCCCAGTTTATTGGGCATACACCATAATTCTAGAGATGTCCATACCTGGGATCAACAATGCCACTTTGCACTCTTTCTTCACATATCTACCCAACCCAGATCTTTGCTCTCGTATCCTGGACCATCTCTGCGGCATACCTAAATAGCTGAATGAATTTCAGGCTATACTCTTTAATAGTTAGTCCCTCCTATTTCAGATTCATGAACTCCTCCATCTTGGCCACTCTCAACTCTCGAGGAAAGAAGTGATCGAGGAAGGCACTCTCAAACTCATCCCAAATACCAAGCTCAACATTCTCACCTTATATCTCCTGCCACTGATTATACCAAACATTAGCCATATCATTGAGCAGATAGACACCAAGCTCAACTTTCCTAGTCTTAGTCGTATACATAGCTTTCAGCACCTTTCACATCTCATTAATAAAATTCTAAGGGTCCTTCTCAACTTTTGACCCGGTGAAGACTGGTGGGTTCATCCTTAGAAAATCTCTCAATCTAGTGGCAATTGTTGGCTCTTGGGAATTAGAACTAGGAATCTATAAACTCTGGTTCTCACTCTGAGCATCTACCAGTTGGGTGAGCATTGTGATAGCTCCTTTGAAGTCGGCCTCTGTGGTAGGAGCAGGTGGAGTAGTAGGTGTCTGTGGAACACCAGTGGCTTTGGCCGGTTGACCTCGGCCCTTCATTTTCATCTGAGTAGGCAATGCTGGGGTCGGGTTTTTAGTATTGTCAACCGTGGTACATCTTTGAGTGATGGCATGCTTAGGAGGCATGATCTGCAAATGCATAATGATGAGTTAAAAAAGAGCTTTATAAAGTGTTAACTCTATCACACGAACTCAAAACACAAGAAAGGGTAACAATTCTTAATGTCCTATAGCCTCCTGCTTATGAAGTTTGGTGCACAACACACCCATAAACAAGTCTTTACTAGACACAACTTCATAGACTCCCTAGGACACTTGAACCTGTGCTCTAATACCAAGTTTGTCACGTCCTAGGAAGGTATCCTTAGCATGGCCAGAACTTGAAAAACCATTTTTGATTCCCCAAGAGAACCACCAGGCCTCATTGTGACATCAACTTAATAGCGGAAGAAAAATGCTCAAATAAAAAGAAATCATAAGGATAGATATAACTCTACTAAAGCATAATCTCCAATGAATAAGTTTGGAAATACAAAATACTCAACAAATCCCCTACTCAATATCTGTGAAACCTCTAATTAACAATCTAGATAGTACCATAGTGGGCCATGGATATCCCAATCAAAGAAATAAAATACTCCATAAAAATAAGAAGAATAAAAGGTCTTCTTCGAAAAACAAAGAGGGCTTACCAACTCTGAGAGTGCACTGATTTAGACCTCAATGATGCACAGGGTTGAAGTCCCCTATCACCTGTATCTGCATCATAAAATGATGCAGGTCCAAATGGACGTTAACAGATAGAATATACTGGTATGTAAAATAGCTTAAGAAAGCAAAACTCAACTCACTCATCTCAACTCAAACAACTCATACTCAACTCAATAAATATACAAATTTTAATATAAATCATTCTTTTGAAAATAAACTCAGTAGTATCAAACTCCGTTTAAAAATATCATGCTCAATTAGAGTTTGCTTAGGAGTTTCTCTTAACCGACATCTAATCTTATCATCTTTACAATAAAGGCGATGCCATTGTCACGCCCATCTTAAACTTGCCAAAGTAAAGGATGATCAACTCTCTCATGGATCCATAATTAATGTCCATCTTTTGGGATATGAGTTGCTAGAACGTGCGACCATCCTACATCGAAAACTTAGTTCTGTAGGTTAGATTAGATATTTACTCACTTCCAGCTTGTTGCTCGATACTCCTCCCAAGACTAAAACTTGCTCAACTAAAATCTTAACCCAATTAGGCCATCTTAACTCGACTCTTCTCAATTTATCATCAACTCAATCAATCAAGGAAATCAATCAGACTCAACTCAGACTCAAATGATCATTCAAACTCACTCAATTAGACTCGTTATGAAATGTAAGCAAAATGCATCAATGGACATGCAATCATGATACTATATACTTCTCATGCTCAATTATGCTCAATTTACTCAACTCAGATAATCAAACTCAAACCTCAACTTAGTCCATGCATAAAATTACATAAATCATGCAATTTGGGTTCATAATGTCAATGCACAAAATTTTATACCTCAATCTCATAACAACAACAGTGTAATGCATCGATTATTCAGTTCATAATCATGAGTACTCAAAGTAAAAATAGAAAATGCGGTGTTTAAGTTATAGAATTCTTAAGACTCAACTTTGTTTCTCAATTACGACTCAAGGAAAGAAGAAAATAGTTGTGTGAATGAATGTAATTCAACATTTTAGTAAGCTTATATACCTGGAAATAGAAGGAGCAATCAAACTTCAGCCGATCCTCCTGTTTGAACTCAAAAACCTCATTTGGTTCTCTCAAGAATCCCTAAGCGTGAATGAAAGGTGAAAATACACATAGGGTTTTCTTTTAGGACTTTAATAAAGTCTAAAACGTTCAAGAATTGGATTAAAATAGATAGGAATAGACAAAAGTACCCTTCCCAAAATCTGCCGATAGGATCTATAAAACCTCGTCTATGGACCGTAGATCCTTTTGTGGGCAGTGGATGACCTCTCGTGGGTAAGATGTCAAAAAGTTTGAGTTACTAAAATTTAGCACAGGATCCACGAAATCTTTTCTACTAGCCGTAAATACATCTACGGACTCTCTGATAACTCGTAACTGAATATATTGAAAAGTTGATTTTTGAGTCATCAGCTTAGAAACAATCTATGGGCAGTGAATATTTTACGGGCACTATGTTGTCTCGTACATGGGCCTCAGACGTAAAAAATTTCACCAAGTCATCTGGAGATTTTACGAGGCCTCTTTTACGGGTAGTAGATGACCCTCATGATTTCTCTTCCAGCAAATTTTCTCAGTCATTTTCTCTGTGCATCTACTTAGACTAGGAGGAAAGAATTAGGGGGTGTTACCGTGTCCAATGAAAAAATCTATCGATTTTGACATAATTCACATGTATGAAAAAAATTACAAAGTACAACTAAAAAATGAACAAAAAAGTTGCAAGAAATAGAGATGGAAAAAATGAAAGAAGTGATCAGTGTAGAAGACAGGGCGTCACGACTGGGACCTAGAGTCTAGGAGTGACATGGCAAATAAGGACATGAGAGTCCCCAAACAAGCCTCAAAGTATCCAAAATTCACATGATCGGTTCGAAAGCATATTCAAATAGTAAACATATGGTTCTAAGGGATGGGAAAGCAGGACTCACGCTATGGGGATATGCCATGCCCTAGGAGGGTACCCTAGATATAATCGGCAAACAGAGACTATTGCTAGTCCCCAAGCAGACCACTTGACCTCATCACAGTCATTCAATAAATAAAATCTACCAATTAGCGGAAGACATAAGGAAGTAAATGGGCATATCTCATCTAGTCTCAAGATAATATTATAAATAACTGACTTGTAAAAAGAAACTAGCTTAACAAGCTTTAACATCAATCCGACTCTAATCTATGAAACCTATATCACTATCAACTGGTGCCAATGACAGACTCATGGCTACCTCAATTAAGATAATAGCTAATCAAAGCTAACCCTAAAGCAAGATGAAATAAATATAATGAATCCTCTGAAATAGGGGAGGCTCACCAATAAGCTGAATGTCTCAATCCTCAACGATGCGCCTGTTGACAATCTCCAAATCTGGTATCAACATCATGAAACAATGCAGTCTCAGAGGTGGACATCAGTACATAAAATGTACTGGTATGTAAAATAGCTAAGTGAAATCGAAACAGGTAGAATAATATGGAAATAACAATCGACTAGCAATAATAACTATCAATATGTCAAATTTCTATTTAAAGCAAGAATAAAGAGTAGACAAGTGACACATCAACCAACTAACTCATCAATCAAATCAGACTCAACTAAGAGGGACTCATCTCAAAGAAACCCAACTCAACTCATCTCATCACATCTTATCTCATCTCGACTCAGATAACTCAAGGTAGGAAGTTTCTGTGAGTTTCTCTTATACAATAATAATCACTTATAAGCTAATGATTGTACAACAATCACGAGATATTGTCACAACTATTCTGTACTTGCCAGGTAGAGAATGAATCAAAACTACATGGACAAGCCCAAATGGAGACAGCAGATAAGTCCTCTATTGATTTCGGGGACTTCTAATAAGAAGGGACCTCATCATAAGGTGATGTGGTGGTCCTGATCCTCACCTACGCTTTGCTAGGTAGTTTGACAAGTGTGAGTTGGACTAACTCTTACTCTTTCGGTGCTCGATACTCCACGCATGACTTAATCCTAATAAAATAATCCATCCAATCAAACTATCTCAATCAATCTCATAGAAACTCTAATCATCTCATCAATAAATATCACAATCAATAGCTCAAGGATTTGATCATTAGAGAACAATTGAATAGATAAATCAGTAGAGTTCATTTATGGAGACTCAAAAGAATATCAAGTTCTATCAACTCATCATCATTCTCACATAACAA